>APFE031469095.1:86391-120250 GCA_000404065.3 Pinus taeda | reverse complement strand
GGCATCTGTTACACAGTAAAATGTCACTGCCACCATGTCAGTCTCCCTACTGTGCTATAAACCACATTCACCTATACTCATGCTCCTTAGAATGGCTAAAAAACCCTCTTTGCCTAAGTTCACTGGATCATCGCGTCTGTTAATGAAATAAACGCGCTGACGGGCGGAGGCTAGTGTTGTTGTTGCGCTGCCAGCGCGGAAGCACACGTCTTTTCCGCGCTGGTCCCATTTCCACGAACAGCGCTTCCTCCGTTTGTCCTTTTCGCGCTGACCGGACCTCTTCCACATAGGTTTGCGATGTCAGCGCGGCAGTTCACGGGTTTTCTGCGCTGATCCTGTTTGGGCGAATTTGTTCTAACAACCAGCCTTCCAGATCCCTCCAGAACTGGTTGTTAGCATTGTTGAGGTCGCCATCCTTTCTTTGGCATGTCTGTTCGACTGACCACCCACTTCTCTTGGGGGAAAGTTCATCCTTTGCCTATTCATGGAGACCCCTTCTCCTTTATAAGCCTCCTCCATTGCCCATGAGCAGCTAGTTTTTGGAAGATATAGACTTTGATTGAGGAATTCTTAGTGCATTAGTGCTGCTCTTTGTAGGCATTTGGTGTGTTGTGTGAGGATTGCTTTGAGCTTGAGGAAAGTCATGAGCTTGTTGCCTTGTATGTGAGAGAGAGACCTCTTTGACTTGGGAGATTTGCTTCAAAGGTGAATGCTTGGAAGACATGCTGGCTGGACCCTCTAGAGAAGGACTCAGCGTCAGGACTTCGGTTGTACCTTACTCTATTTTCTGCTTAATAAAGATAGATGACTACTCTTATGGTTCCATTTCCATTTGTCCTATGAATGATTAATGTAAATTGTATCCTTCCTGACTGATATATAGTTGTTTTTAGTAGATTTTACGCTTGTGTTTGTTCTCTCTTTGCTTGTGCAGGTGTTCGTCCGTGAGGATAGCGGAGAATTGTGATCGGCTAAAGCGAAGGAGCGAGAGGATCATCTCTTCGACAAACATAGCGTTGGAATCCAAGTAGGTTTCTTTTACCCACTTGTTAATTACAACTGGGAACCTGCAGTGTAGCATTGTTCGATTGTTGCTAGACCCCTGTTGGGCTAGTAGGGATCGCCTCTATCTGTAGAGGGGATTTACCTATCCAACACCAAGAATTAGTCAACATGAAGAATAACAATGCCCATGCCCAAACTCAACTATTGGAAGAGGCTTAAACATATCTTCACCTTGACATGATGATGCACTAATATTGATCTGCTTCCAATATGCATCCAATCTAAAGATGATACAAACCTCTTGTCCTTGAGATGACTCTACCCTTGGCCCTTCCAGAAGAAGACATTTGAGCTCTATGAAACTTGCCTTGTTATTGACTTTTCTGCAATTGCTTGACTAGATTAGTGGCAAGGAAAATTGTTAAGGATGAGTGTATTAGCATTGTTCAATGTTTCAGATGAATCAAGGTCAAACCATAATCACCATACCTCACTGCCAAATACTAAGGTTGCATCGTCAGTCCACTACCTCTTCTTGTCATCATTGTCATACTACTGTTGTGTCATACATCATCATACATTCACTCATCAGCAATGTGTTTACAATAAGATCTCAATCAATTCATCAAGGTAGCATACCAATGCCATTGATTAGTTTAGTCATAGATCCAAGAAATGGCATATACAAAACTCTGCCAATAATAATTTACTTTTTCCATAGATTCAAAATAGATATACAAGACTACATCACCTTTTTAGGTTTCCAAAGATTTATTCGCACTAGATCTTGCTCTCAAAACAACTAATGTTCAATGAATTGTACACACAACACTTGCGATCGTAGGCCTACACATAATTTCATTCTCAACTATTTATAGTATGTAGAATATTCTTACAAATATTATGAATCAACTGAAAAACTATCCTATAATTCAGATAAATCTGCAAATAAAATCATATTATACAATTGCTCAAAAATTTGCATCATATCTATCTCAATCTCATAGGTCTGAGGAAATATAGTGATGATCGCATATGAATAGGATAGAGGTCACTACTAAGTATATTGACCTCAGAGAGAGAAACCCTAGGACTTGGACTGTGAGCACAAAAGTTCTATTATGCAATTTAGTATTACAGTCTACAGCCTTGGAAAACTCTTCAAGTCTTGATGGCTCTTGGTCTAGTCTCAACAATATGAAAGTTAATAGCCTTTAAATTGTTTTAGAATCCTTTTTCCTTCCTTTAATTCTGATCAAGTTAAGCCATACAAATGCATTAGCATGGTCCTTTACAATTCAACCTAGGATTGAATTCAAATCAAAGTTTGACAATACTATGGTTTGTTGTATCCAAGATTTCTAATGGGTATGAAACTAGGTTTCTCAAACAGGAACAACAGGTTATAACAACTTAAACCTTTAGACTATGCTTCCCTACATCACATGTCATATTTTTCATGCACCACACCATCCTGCTCGCTACCGCTAGAGGCCCGCCTTAATTAAATGCATCTACTATTTCGATCTAATAGATGTACAAATACATGGAATTCAGAGGAGCTGGCAGATGTATGCATACATCAATTTAGGCGGAGAAGTGGACTTTGGTAGTGACAATATTCCAAACTATTATCAATATCTACTTATTCTATATCTCCTTGAAATTACCAAAATTCGCATGCTCCATCTCAAAATATACAAATTCAACTCTATCCACATAATTTAACCATGAAAACAAGGCATGCACACCTTTGTTGGTACTGACTGGGATTTGGCTAGGCCAATGATTTCAATGATGCTCATTTTCCATTGGCATCATGGTGGAGAGAATCAGTAGCATCTAGACCATACGATGATAAACACAACTTTCTTTTTTTTTAAGTGGCTTATTTCTTTCATTGCTTTTGTTGTGTATGTATGCATGCAATTTTTATTATAAGAGGGAATACCGAATAATAAAGATGGGAAGGGAAACATTATGTTTATGTGGATAAATCCTGGGAGATAATAAATCTAATAACAATAAAAACTAACACTGAATTCTATTTTTGAAACCCATGGAATGAAAATGCAAATGCTTTTCCTTCGCTTTCATTTCCTCAGCAATTGAATAAAACATAAAATGCATAGCATTAAATATAAATCATAAATAGCGATAGGAGAGAGAGTGGTCACAAATTCTCATTGAACATTGAAGCACGTGATTGGTGCAGAATGCATTGTAGGACATTAACATCTGCATATTTAATTTGGCACAATAAGTCAAAACTCCATGAAAAAAAGAAAATCACTAGTCGTCATTATCTTTGATGCAAAAGAACTAAGAGAACAATTCTATAGAGAAGCCATATTTTTACTGACTTGATATGCCTTAACATCATTATTCCTTTTTTTCCTGCCACCCGCCTATGAAGCCCACTATTAAGAACATTACTCTCCAACCACACCAAGAAATTTGCGTTCTGAATTCTTACATTCGGTATATCAATAATGTTGTGTTGATATGACAACAGAGAGAGTTGGACACACACATGAAGCCTCTCGGAACTGTCGGTTCCTTCCCGTACTTAAGCCAACATGACAACCCTCTCGATCGAGTCATCTTTGAGCAATAATTTCTAAACATTTAGAATAAGGATTATTTATGAATTGTCGAAGTTGTTGCACTATTCCATCAACCCAATTTTGCATCTTTAATAATCTTCCAAGAAATTGTCGACCAAATTTATATTCTTGCTAATGTTGATCCCATTAGAAGGGAAGATAATGACATGAACGTCTACTTTCACTACAGTGATGATGATCTAAGTATTTATAGATAACTATTATTTTTGAATTACCAAAGTTGTTGCACTATGCCATTAAGTCAATAATTCTCACTAGCCATTGTGAGGGGAGACTTCACCAGCAACTAGGTGTATTGGGTTGTCCACCTGATTAGAGGCAATAATTGTGCAAAATAACTGTTTTTCGGAGTTGATATATAATTGGCACTTTCAAAATATGTTACATGAGTGCGAAGGTGCAGGAGTGTGGAGGAAACACAATGAAAGCTTCCTCTACGCTTCACACAATGATAATGTGCTTCCTCCACATAGACAATGATAATGGTATTTATGTGTCGAGGTGAATTAAAATATAAAAAATTATAGTGTTTCTAAAACAAAAACATTTAAAATAAAAAAATACCTTTATTCTATTCAAGCTAAAACCCATCGAATCAATGGCAGAATTGATGGGAACTATTTGGAAGTCAAGGCACAACAAGTGAATAAATGGGAGCTTAACTTGCAAGTTACTTATCAAGCATTTACAAATGGTGATAAAATTGATATGGAATACATGTTATTCTCATGGTCAATCACCATATATACACGCTATCCAATCATTGTCATAGCACTAACATTAAAGCTATAGGAATTCAACACTTGTTGTAAATATTTCAAGATTGGGCACATAATCATAGATGTTTCTAAAAACATCGTTAGTCTAATTAAATAAATGTTAGTGGTACTATTGTTTGATTTCTTCTCCCATCACTCCTTCAAAATGAATTTTTAACAATACATATCGGACGAATGCGAGGGAAGCTCATTATGTGGGAGTGCGGAGCTCCACACAATGAACTTAGCTCATTGTGCAGAGCTCCATACTCCCACACAATGATTGGCAATATCGAACTAAATATTTTCAAGCTGGTTTCATATATTAAAGCTAATAATTCAACACTTGTTGTAAATATTTCAAGATTCAACGCTGATCAGGTGCTTAAGTTTATGCTCAAAAATCAAAGTTTCATAATATTTTTAAAATTAGCTTCAGATCAAAGATCTCGTCATTCTAAATCCAACGGTGCAAACAACACTCAAATCCAAGCTCGTATGCAAAGGTTAGATCAAGTCAAAATTCAAGTTTGACTTGTCTACATGGTAGGATTGGATGACATGGCAAAGGTCCCAGCGAATGGGTGCGCCAAGTGGCAGGATTCCAATGGCCCTTGCATATCGCAGGTCGTAGGTGAATCGGGTTAAGAGTTGACCCCCAGGCAGTGTTGATTGCGATTTTCGATATCGCATATCTTAATCGCAGGAAAGGAGGAGTTATAGAATCGCCCCCCAGCACAGTCAGGGTTGCGATGCGATATATCGCAATCACATATTGCACCTAGTACCCGCCAATATATATATGATACAAGGATTATCCGCCGATAGCAAAATGCGATGAGTTCTGATAGCAATAAGACCCCGGATGTGATATTTTACATGTTGTAGTTTATACTCTCGTCGGGTCTGCGATATCACTATCGCAACATTCTTTGTTTACAAGACCATCTACTGGGTTTTTATGTCGATTATGATTTTCGATATGGCTGATAGGTTATGGCTCATGGCACGGCCAAATTATCGCTCAATTATGGATTTTGGAGCAAATTTGTAGGATTATGTCAGTTTTGGAGCAATTTGTGGAACAAATAGTGGGAGAACTAGGTGAAGTCATGATTTTTTCAGTTCTTATCCAAATTGGATGCAAAAAGAGGCTAGATGGCCATTTTTTAGGATTATGAACTCATTGAAACAAGTTTGATAGGAATTTTAGCATTGTAAACACACTTTTATTGTAATTTTGATCATAATAGAGAGGCCCAAGCATTGGAAGCTGGACCAAGAAGACGTAGCCTAGGAGGGGTGAACTCCTCATCAAATCTCTGCGTTATGTTGTATTTTAATGTTCTTTGTTGTTATTTTGATGTTTTTCAACATATGCTTTATGTTTATTTGTTTATAACATTCACATAAGAAACTTTCACGGGAATCAGTTAATTAAGCAAACATAGTGAATCCTTAAGAACTTGATAAGCAAATGATAAGCATCTTGGGTTTTATTCTGAATGGGGAATTAACACAGCATTACTAATTTGCTCCATTTCAAATCAAGCTGGTATCAGAGCACTAGTTTTTTCTTACTAGATTTTCTTGTGCAAATGAAGGATTTAATTGTTTGCTAGTTTTTTTTCATGCTAACAAGGTTAAAACTCAAAAGAGGTGAAGGAAAGGTGGTTGGAAGCCGTGAAGTTGGGTCAAGTGGAAGAAGAGCAAGCTTTACAAAGTCTTCTACACCAGTTCAACCTCAAGTTGTAGTTGAGTCTTCAGAGACCATGTCTCATGAAGGAGAACCTACCATGATAGAAGATGAGAAGACCTTCAGAAAATATTTCTTTGATATGACAGAGATAGTGAAGGCCCTCTAAGAAGAGATGAATAGTAGATTGCAAGGAGAAAGTTCCAAACCTGCCAAAGGAGAAGGCTCTTCAAGAGGAGGAAATGGAAAAGGAGGTAATGGGAATGGAGACAAACCTCCACCCTCTCCACCATCTTCTTCATCTTCTACTTCACAAGCATCTTCACACTTTTCCACTAATACAACCCTTACTCATATTCATCATCATTCTGCAAAAGGAACTGGTAAATCACCTTTTTTAAAGCTTGATGTTAAATTCGAGTTGCCTATGTACAATGGATAAATTAATGCATAAAAGTTGGGTAACTGGATTCGTTAGTTGGAGGTGTATTGTAGAATTTAGAACTTTCAAGAGGATGATATCAAAATTCAGTTGGCTTCATTGAGAATGGAGGGTGCAGCACTTGTATGGTGGTAATAAAAGACCCAAGAGGAGATTAAAAAACATGGTAAGATATCTATTACTTGGTCTAATTTCATTGTTTCTATAATAAGACAATTCTACCCTTTAGGCCATATACAAAAAGCTATCATGAATTGGAAAATTTTCAAAGAGTTAAAAGGTCAAAATGTGCAAGAGTATACTCAAGGGTTTAGGAAAAGAGATCTTATGCTAGGAGTAGACTAGCAGTCACAAGATAGTTTGCTGAAATATATAGGAGGTTTGCACAGCTATCTTCGACACACCATTCTTATTTTTAATCCCACGAATCTTGATTAGGTCTATGTTCAAGCTACACACCTCGAAGAAAGAGGGAAAAATGTACAAGAAGAAGGTAAGAAGAAGTCATTCCAAAGTGGTGAAAAAAGGAAGAAATTTAAAGGAAAGTAGAAGAAAAATGCTTCTGTTAAGAAAGAAGGGCAGAAACCCATGTGCAAGAATTGTTCCAAAGAGGGCCATGATGAAGCGCATTTCTGGAAGCTTCATCCTAAATTAAGATTGAAGAAATCTAACAATAAAGGGAAACAAAAGATAAACGATGTTGTACAACAAGAATTGGGTTCTGACTCGGGATATGGATCAAAGATTGCATCCACAGTCACTAAGGGAAAATTTGTGGCAAAATAAAGCAAAGAGGAAGATGTGGCCAGCACCAATGCAGAAAATGACTCCAACAACGTTTCAAATGAGGAAAACAAAATTGATTTGTTCCATATTAGAGTTATTTCCAAACATACCAAGATTGATATGTTGTTTGACAATGGATCCCAGGAAAATTTAATTTCTATAGATTTGGTCAAGAAATTGAATCTCGAAACTGTGCCTCATCATAAACCATATCTATTTCATTGGATAACCAAGGATTCCAATCTTCAGGTCACACAGAAATGTGTTTTCAAGTTTTCAATTACTACCAATTTTGTTGATGAAGTCAAATTAGATGTGATGTCGTTGGATATTTCTGGAATTGTGTTGGGAAGCCCGTATTTGTATGACAGGAAAGCCTTTTCCATAGATTTGAGAACAAATATCATCTGTTCAAATATGGAGTGGATTATATTGTGAGAGCCCATCATAGATAGCTTAATTTGTCTTTAGCAAGCGCAGTGAAAATGAAGCGATTGGTCAATTCTAGCAAGAATCTTGTGCTCCTTATGATCAAGCAAAAGAATGACACGAAGCATGAACCCTTTGCAGGCTGTGACGTGAAGCTGAAAGCTAAATTGGTTGATGTGGCCAATAAATATGGAGACATTTTCAAGAACCAAAGGGATTGCCACCAAAAAGGGGAATTCAGCTCGAAATTCGCCTATAGCAACATTGTCCACTCCCAAACATCAGTGTGTATCAAATGTCAACTCTAGAAAGTTTAGAAATTAAGAAACAAGTCCAGGAATTGTTAGATAAAGGTGTAATTCGTCCCTCTACTTCGCCATGTGGTTCACCAATTGTTTTGGTACCCAAGAAAGATGGAACCTAGCACATGTGTGTAGATTATCGAGCTTTGAACAAAATTACCATAAAGAATCAATACCCACTGCCTAGAATAGATGATTTGCTAGATCAATTGAAGAATGCAAAAACATTTCACTAAATTAGACTTGAGAAGTGGATATCATCAAGTTAGAATAGTTGAGGAGTATATTTGGAAGACTGCTTTTAAAACCAAACAAGGATTGTTTGAGTGGTTGGTTATGCGTTTCGATCTTTGCAATGCTCCATCTACATTCATGAGAGTTATGAATGATCTTTTAAGATCCTTTCTTAATGAGTTTGTAATTGTCTATTTAGATGATATTTTGATATTCAAAAAATCACGAGAAGAGTATGTCAAGCATGTGAGGAAAGTGTTCGATGTCTGAAGAAAAGAATAGTTATTTCTAAAGATGTCTAAATGTGAATTAGGAAAACTTCCTTAGTGCATTTGGGCCACATAGTTGGAGGAGGTGAGTTGATGATTGAACCCTCTAAAGTTTCGATCATTGTGAATTGGCCAATACCCAAATCAATCACAAAAGTAAGGAGTTTTCGGGGAGAAGCGCAATATTGGAGGAAGTTCATTGTCAATTTATCTTCCATAGCAGCTCCACTACATTCTTTGATCAGCGTGAAGGTTGTCTTCCAATGGGGAGGTAAACAACAAAAAAAATATGATGCTTTAAAACAAAAGATCATTTCAGCCCCAGTTTTAGCATTGTTGGATTTGAAGCAACCATTTGAAATACAAACAAATGCAAGTGACTACGCCATGGGTGCAGTTCTTTTACAGCACGGTAAGCCCATTACATTTCATTTTGAGATTTTTAATGGTGTTATTATTAACTATCCTACATATTATAAAGAGCTCTACGCATTGGTGCAAAGTGTGAAGAAATGGAAGCATTACTTGATGGGAAAAGAAACCATTATTCACACCAATCATCAATCTTTGAAATATCTACAATCTCAATCAAAATTGCAGCAGTTAAGGCACTTTTGTTGGATGGGATCCTCACAGCAATTCCACTTGGTAATCAAGTACAAGAATGGTATTTATAATAGAGTTGCTGATATGCTTTCTAGACCAGTTGTTAATATAGCCATTTTACTCAAGAATAATTTTGTTTTGCCTGAAAGTTATGTTGAACAATACACACATGATGTTGACTTTCAAGAGGTATATTCAAACTTGAGTCAAGGCTGCCAAGTTCAAGAATTAGACTACCATATACATGATAATATGCTATATCATTTGGGAAAACTTTGTGTTCCACAGGGAGAGAGAGTCAATGTCACAAGGGAATTGGACACTTCTCTTATTGTTGGACATTTTGGTGTAAGTAAAACAGTGGAAAATCTTTAGAGGTATTTTTACTGGCCTCATATGCTTGAAGTGTGACACATTTTATCAGAGGTTGTTCATTATGTGAAATTAATAAGTCTATTAATAGGAAACTAGGATTGTATGCACCACTTCCAGTGCCTTCACATCCAAGGGAGAGTGTTTCTATGGATTTTGTAGGAGGTCTTTCTTTATCAAGAAAAGGTCATGATTATTTGTATGTAGTTTTGGATAGGTTCAGCATGATGTGAATGTTAATGCATTGTAAAAAATAAATTACAGCGAAACAAACAACTCAAATTTTCTTTCAAAATGTATGGGTTCATTTTAGATTACCTACTTCTATTGTAAGTAATCGTGATTCTCGATTTGTTGGGAATTTTTGGTCAAATTTATGGAACTTGATGGACACCAAGTTGAAGAAAACTACAGCCTTCCATCCGCAAACAGATGGTCAAATTGAAGTGGTTAACAAGACAATTATTCATTTGTTAAGCGGATATTGCAACAAACATCTTAAATTGTGGGATGAAAAGTTGTATTATATTCAACATGCTTACAACCGAGCAAAAAACTCTTCTACTCTAACTTTGCCTTTTAAGGCATGTCTTGGTTATTTGCCTAAATCGCCTTTGGATTTCATCTTTGAGAAAGATGTAGTTGTAGATGGACATAGAAACATAGACAAAGGAAATAAATTCATTGAGAAAATTCAGTTGATTCACCAAACGGTTCAAGAACAACTAGAAAAGAGTCAAGGCAAGGAGAAGGCTAGGCATGATAAGCATCGTGTGGATCATGAGTTTCAAGTAGGTGATGAATTTTTGCTATACATTAGCAAGGAAAGGCTTCAAGGTGAAGGTAAAAAGCAGAAACCAATCTGTTATGGTCCATTTAAAATTCTGGAAAAGATTGGTAATAATGCTTTCAAGCTTGATTTTCTTTCATATATGAAAATTTATTTCATTGTTAAAGTTGAAAATTTGAAATTGTATGAGCCTCCTTTAATTGAAGATCAAGGAGAAAGTGTACAGATTCCATCAATTGAATATTTTTCTCCATAATTTCTTGATGAGCTTCAACAAGACACCAAACTTGATAGAATAACGAAGTCATCAAAGAGGGGAAATTTTGATTATCTTCGAGTGGGTATAAAAGGTACAAATCCATCAAAGGAAAAATGGATTGAAGAGGGGAAGGTGAGGGAAAAATACCCTCATCTGTTCAATAACTGAATATAATATTTTGAGGTCCAAAAAGCTTTGAGTGGGGAGGAGTTATCAGGTGCTCAAGTTTATGCTCAAAACTCAAAGTGTCAGAATATTGTTAAACTCAGCTTTAGATCAAAGAGCTCAACATTTTGAATCTAACGGTGTGAACGACACTCAAATCCGAGCTCGTATGCAAAAGTTAGAGCAAGTCAAAACTCAAGTTTGACTTGTCTACATGGCATGATTGGATGACGCGGCAAAGGTCCCAGCGAATGAGGAGGCATTCAATTGTTGAATTAAGACTTCTATGATCCATATCAAGTTTATGAGAAAAATTATTTCGACGTAAATCACATGATAGTAGATTTATCTACATGTTTCAAACCAATGAGTGTGGTTCATCATCAAGACAAGTTGAAGAATCAGATTATGGCTATAGATTAAATAGGGAGAGCAGATCTTCCAACGGCTAGGTTTGACTGAGAAATGGCTATATAAGATTAGATTGGATAAACAGCTAAAAATTGACCAAGAAATGGCTAGATTTGACTATTCAAAATTGCCAATATGATCTTATATAGTCGTTTCTCAGCCAAACCTAGCCGCTGGAAGATCTGCTCTCCCTATTTAATCTATAGCCATGATCTAATTCTTCAACTTGTCCTGACGATGAACCACGATCGTTGGTTCAAAACGGTTTGACGAATGAGAAGGCGTCAAGTAGCAAGCTTCCGTTAGCCCTCGCATATCGTATATCGCAGGTCGCAGGTAGATCGGGTTAAGAATCAGCCCCTAGGCAATGTCGATTGTGATTTGCGATATTGCATATCGTAATCACAAGAAAGAAGGAGTTATAGAATCGGCCCCCGGCACAATCAGGGTTACAATGCTATATATCGCAATCACATATCACACCCAATACCTGCTAATATATATATGATACAGGGATTACCTGCCGATAGCGAAATACGATGAGTTCTAATAGCGATAAGACCCCAGACATGATATTTTATATGTAACAGTTTATACTCCCGTCAGGTCCGTAATATCGCTATCACAACATTCCACTTTTTTTATAAGGCCTTCTATTATATTTTTACGTCGATTGCAATTTGTGATATGACCGATAGGTTATGGCCGGCGATGCGGCCAAATTATCGCTCAGTTAGTGGATTTTGGAGCGAATTTGTAGGATTATGTCGGTTTTGGAGCAATTTGTGGAACAAATAGTGGGAGAACTAGGATACGTCGTAATTTATTCATTTCTTATCCAAATTGGATGCAAAAAGAGGCTAGATGGTCATTTTTGAGGATTCTGAACTCATTGAGATAGGTTTTAGAGGCATTTGAGCATTGTAAACACACTTTTGTTGTAGATTTGAGCATAATAGAGAGGCCCAAGCATTGGAAGCTGGACCAAGGAGACATAGCCCAGGAGGGGTGAACTCCTCATCAAATCTCTGTGTCATGTATTATATTTTAATGTTCTTTATTGTTTTTTGTTGTTGTTCAACATATGTTTTATGTTAGCCCACGGGCTTTGGATTGACGGTGAATGGGTGCGCTGTTAAGGCACTCCTTGCGATAGGTCACCGGTTCAAATCCCCCGTGGGTACTTAGGTTAGTCTTAACGTAGAAAAAAAAAAAAACATATGTTTTATGTTAAATTGCTTATAACATTCACATAAGAAACTCTCATGGGAATTAGTTAATTAAGAAAACATAGTGAATCCTTAAGCACTTTATAAGCAAATGATAAGAATCTTGGGCTTTATTCTAAATGGGGAATTAGCACAACATTACTAATCTACTCCATTTCAAATCAAACACATAAACGTAGATGCCTATGAAAACATCTTTAGTCTAATTGAATAAATGTTAGTGGTATTAGTGTTCGATTTCTTCTACCATCACTCATTCAAAATGAAATTTTAACAAATTATTACACAATTACAAACTTAAGCTTCCTCTGCACAATAACAAGGGTAGTAAATTTCAAATAATACCTTCGCACTCCAAACATTAATACATATTGAGTAATATTAATCACATTACAATTCATTTGTAGTAACAAAGGCCTATTTTATGGCATCTTGCAAAACTCCATCCCAGATTTAGTGACATGATCTTCCTCCTCGCACATCGAAGGAAATCGAAACTAGGTTTATTAACATTGTCGTAGCTACCACTCAATTAGCTGGAGCTACAATTAGTAAAAGGCAGAGCCCCCTCGATTTAGCCGCATGTCCAACATTACATCTCTCTTGTGGAAGTGTTGTTGGAAGAAACGAGGTTGTTCTCAGAGACCCAGTGTGGAAGTGCGAAGAATAGTGATTTCTCCCCACTCACGCACAATCAAATTCTTATGCACTCCCAATGTCAATACAAGTATCTCCGTACGGGAGTGTGGAAGGTGTTCATTCTCCTACACATAGGTAATTGTGCACAATACATCGACGATTCTTGTTAGTTTGGTGTACAATTTGATAAATCTAGTTCTGTAACTATGTAACTATCTCATTTATATTTCATTATTACCATGTCCCCACCTTTTCCTGAGTTCAATCCTCCCTATATGCCACTGTCCTTTGTGAAAGGTAGTTATCCCTTGTAATCTAGTGGGAGGGAAACATTATTATAAAGGAAAAAGATAATAACAATTTAAAGACGTTAAAATTCAAGTCCTTATGTATAAACTAAGGTTTAATATACTTTTGTTTTCGTTCAATGTTAAATGTATACTAACTATTTATATTTTTTAATTTATCAATACAAACCAACAGAAAGTTATTAAACGATATACTACCATGACATATCTATCTCTACGAAATATAATTTCAAAAAAACATAGATCATTAATTAACTAGCATACCCCCGAAGCAGGGGGGGGGGAACGTCGAACATAATGCAAAGTGTATATGTTATAAAATAATTTATTTTTTCTTTTTTTATTTATACATAGGATTATACTATTATTATTCATCTTCTTTTTATGTTTTTTTTTTAAGTCCGTATATTCCATGGACACAATATTTCCTTTATAGTTACTAGCATACATAGTGAAAAGAAGTAAAAAGTTATTTTCTAAACAAAATCTTGGTTGACATGGTTCAATGATGAATCCCACATGGCTCTTGGGATTAAACATCCAAGGAACCTCTACTTCAATATGTCACAAAATGTGAAAAACAAAAGTCTAACTATTTGGCTAAATAAATGTCAGGTATTGAAAATATGTCCATGATGAAGAATATTACATTCATTTGTATAACAAGGTAGTGTCAATATATCAACGTTGAAAAATATTGCATACATTTGTATTACATGTAACATAAATAATTAATAAGAGAAAACCTCTAACCCCAAGAAAATGTAAATAGTAACATTAATGCACTTTAGATTCGGTATTAATATCCTTTTAAATGCATCTAATATTTGCACAAATACACTTCAATTTGTATTATCTCTCACACACTACAACAAAAATATAATGGACTCTAATTACTTCTCTTTTTAAGTGTAGAAAACCCATGAACATATCCATATTTATCTGATCTTTAAAAATCATTTACATAATTTGAAAAACATCTAAAAGACATTTTTAAAATGAAGCATAAATTTTAAACCAAAATCAGTTGAAAACGTCTTAATATGTCTAAGTTCATGACCATTCCGTTGAATATAAATAGAACGTAACATCCAAAATATAATTTCTCTAAGGTTCAATGACATGCTCAATTAAATTGCATCTAGTACATTTTCAAAGCAACTAATAGTTTCAGTCACTGTAATATATCATGTCGCAAAGACATTTACCTCATTTGCATGCGCTGATAGGAGGAAGATTCTGACATGTTAATTCTGGGCACAGTTACAAAGTGAATACGCATATCTTCTACAAAAATCGAATTACTGAATAGGACTAAAATTAATAAATAAACCACTAAGCCTAAGGAAGGAAAACTTGAAAAAATTGAAAAGAGTTGATCTCTTAAGAAGAATATTTCTAAGGTTCAAAAATGCACAAAAAACCATGAAATGAAAGGTGAAATAATAGAAAGCAAGACAGTACGCTTCAACTTCAAGACCACACTTCTTCTGAAAAAGAAATCCACTAGGTTTTAGGTCGCACATTTAGTAAAGCATTTCCGATGCCTGCGTGGATGGAAATAGTGAACCTATTAATTAAAAAGTCCCAGTAATGTAGTTCAGATCCTTTCAAAGGAACCCAATGAACGATCCATAAGATATCATGGGTTCAAATGGGACTGTGAAAGTAGAATGACACCAAGAACAATTTTTAACTGCTATTGAAATTCTTCCCCGCAATTAAATGCTATCTTTATTGTTCCTTCAAGTCGAGTAATTGATCTTAGTGACCTAGATGTTTAGTTACTGTTGTTGTAAGCTAGTCTTCCAAGAAGGTACATACCACATGCTAGTTGCATACTTTTGGGAAGATTCAGTTGATGAGAAAACAAGTTAAGAGAAAGCACAAGAAGCTCAAAAACTATAGCACAAAATAGTGAATGCCTTCCATCAAAGACAACTAGTTCTGCCTTCATAATAACTACTTTCTAAGTTTAATCTTTTAGATAATTATATGAACGAGCAACTTTCTGTTTAGAAAAAACATAGATTTGACCAGTTATCTGAAAATTTCAACAAATAAGAAAAGTTGTTGAATGTTGCCCTAGTTCACTACTAACAACTAAAATTGTAACTGTTACCTAGTATTTTTCCATCCAATAAAAATAAAAATTCCATATCAAACAATATAAAGACGTATGTTTTTTGTTGCGTTGGTATGGAAGATGTTTTGTTGGGATTGAAGATGTTTCCTTAGTGCATTGAAGTGTCGAGTATCCAACACTAACGGAAGAGATGGGGCAACGTTTTACACTTTGCGAGGCATCTGACCATCCAACCTGACTTTAAAATAGCCATGAGAGCTACAAGACTTATCAACAAACCCCTTGCATGAGCTTACTAACCAATTTTAACAAATCGAACCCTAGTGGGGGGTTGTAGCATTAGCCTGCTTTCACTGACCTCGTTGACCTCTCATGGGTTTTGCCAAATGTTAGAAATGTTAGAAACAAATGCTTAAGCTAATAGATTATAAGTAGTAATAATAATAGTAAATAGTGGTCCATATAGAAAGAAGAGATGGAAGCACCTATGACCACAAGAACAATAAGAGAAACACATTGCTTCTGCATATATCATAATTTGAATTTAGCCATTTTTAGTTAGTAAAGTGTTAAGGGCAAAAAAATTCTAAACATGTGAAAATAAATCAACAATTTGCTTTGGGGATTAGGATTAAGCTATTACTAATTGGTAAAGTAATTGTTATTTCATGGGAGAATTGCAAGGTTCAAGTCTCTCGTGCATTGGCCACTTTCGAGAAATCGAACCTCACTGGGGTTTGTAGCATCACCCTGCTTTAACCGAATTGGTTGACCTTTCATGGTGCATTGGCCACTTTCGAGAAATCGAACCTCACTGGGGTTTGTAGCATCACCCTGCTTTAACCGAATTGGTTGACCTTTCATGGTTTTACCGCACAAGAATTACAGGAAAAACACATTGCTTCTACATATGTCATAATTTGAAAACACATTGTTTATGCATATATCATAATTTGAAATTTAGTCATTTTTAGTTAGTAAAGTGCAAGAAAAAAGTTTGCCAAACACGTGAAAATAAAGAAACAATTTACTTTAGGGATTAAGTTGTTACTAATTGGTAAAATAATGTTAGGAGGATACAAGCAATATGAAAGCAAGTCTCATCACCAACTCCAGCTTCTGGAGTTTTGGTGTTTGAAATTGATTTGCAGTGGTCCCACCCATGTTCAAATCTCTGGAGGCGTCACCCATATGCATGTAGTGTAGGAGGATACAAAAAATATGAAAGAAAGTCCCATCACCAACTCTAGCCTCTGGAGTTTTGGTGTTTGGAATCGATTTGCAGTAGTCCCACCCATGTTCAAAATCTCTAGAGGCATCACCCATACGCTCATAGTGTAGGAGGATACAAGCAATATGAAAGCAAGTCCCATCACCAACTCCAGCCTCTGGATTTTTGGTGTTTGGAATTGGGAATCGATTTGCAGTAGTCCCACCCATGTTCAAAATCTCTAGAGGCGTCACCCATACGCTTGTAGTGTAGGAGGATACAAGCAATATGAAAGCAAGTCCCATCACCAACTCCAGTAGTCCCACCCATGTTCAAAATCTCTAGAGGCATCACCCATACGCTCATAGTGTAGGAGGATACAAGCAATATGAAAGCAAGTCCCATCACCAACTGCAGCCTCTGGATTTTTGGTGTTTGGAATTGGGAATCGATTTGCAGTAGTCCCACCCATGTTCAAAATCTCTAGAGGCGTCACCCATACGCTTGTAGTGTAGGAGGATACAAGCAATATGAAAGCAAGTCCCATCACCAATTCCAGCCTCTGGATTTTTGGTGTTTGGAATTGGGAATCGATTTGCAGTAGTCCCACCCATGTTCAAAATCTCTAGAGGCGTCACCCATACGCTCGTAGTGTAGGAGGATACAAGCAATATGAAAGCAAGTCCCATTACTAACTCCAGCCTCTGGATTTTTGGTGTTTGGAATTGATTTGCAGTATTCCCACCTGTGTTCAAATCTCTGGAGGCATCACCCATACGCCCGTAATGTAGGAGGATACAAGAAATATGAAAGCAAGTTCCATCACCAACTTTGGCCTCTGGAGTTTTTGTGTTTGGAATCGATTTGCAGTAGTCCTACCTGTGTTCAGATCTCTGGAGGCATCATCCATATGCCCATACTGTAGGAGGATACAAAGAATATGAAAGAAAGTCCCATCACACCCTCCGACCTCTAGAGTTTTGGTGTTTGAAATCAATTTGCAGTGGTCCCACCCGACTTCAAATCTCTAGAGGTGTCACCCATACGTCCATAGTGTAGGAGGATACAAGCAATATGAAAGCAAGTCCCATCACCAACTCCGACCTCTAGAGTTTTGGTGTTTGGAATCGATTTGTAGTAGTCCCACCCGTGTCCAAATCTCTAGAGGCATCACCCATATGCCCGTAGTGTAGGAGGATAGAAGAAATATGAAAGCAAGTCCCATCACCAACTCTGGCCTCTAGAGTTTTGGTGTTTGGAATCAATTTGCAGTAGTCCCACCAGTGTTTTTCTTTCATGGGGAGTTTATGTCATTAATGCCAATATGGGGTTTCAACATGTCTATCAAGACAAGTGGAAAATTCCAATGTACTTTAAGAAGTCCCATCAACCTCCCTAGAATTTGAAAAAAGTCACATAAATGCATCAATTTACCTTTCGACCATGAAAGAAGGGAAAGATATCCAGAAACTACCGTCAGTCCAGAAAACTAGTTATAGTTAGATTAATGTCATCTCGAAACAACACATATATGCAATCGAGAAACCACTTCCAGGGATCAAAAACCACCTATGTAGACTTCTATCGTAGAAAAATAGAAGGTGGGTGCCTCACACCATCCAATGGTCGATTGTGGCCCAAATAAATCGATCCATGATTCTCATAGATCGGAATTGCATCCCATAACATAGAAACAAAAAAGATTCTAGAAAAAGATCTTATCCGCATCCATGCCTCCTGGCGGTTAATAAGAGGCCTGAAAGTATCATTAGTCCTCAGAGCATGAACAAAATGAGATCATTAATAAGACGATCCACGAATAGCATCAAATACCAAACAGGCTACCAAAAAATGACAATCCCCCAACCACTAAGCACCTAAATATATGGGATAACACTCCATCACCAAAACAAACCATTGCATTCATCATACCCACTACACGCACTCAGTGCCAAAACAAAAATAATCTTTATAAACCAGAAAAATCCATAATACGCTCCTCACCTAAACGTTTTCTTTCCCCAATTGCAACTTTCTCTCTAGCCAACTGTGAGTAATGGGCAACAAAAATCTACTCAGACCGCCAGCCTAGGGCTGCCCTTACTAGGAGCCTCCTCACGATTCTATTTTAATCTTGTGTAACTCCTCAGTAGTTACTCTGCATCCCACTTGGAAAGCTCCACTTAATAACATGAAGCCCTCTTGAATCTTATTTCCAACTGCCCGTTCAATGAATTCCTGCAAGCATCCAACTTTATCGCCTTACAACGCATAAACATCTGTATCACTCCTCTGTCATTCGCTCTTCCTTTCCTTCCACTATCTATCGCTTCCATCTTTGAGAAAACCATGTATCTTGTTACTGGAAATACTTGTATGAGCTGAGATCACATGAGTTCTCAAACATGTTAGTCACATGGTGCGGGAATGTTACCAGCGACAGGGAAATTTGCGTACACGTGACTGTTCTTACAAGAGTTTTACTATCAAATGGTATGCGTACACGTGCCATGTTCTTACAGGTATGGGTAGATAACGAAATGCTCCAAAGTAACATCCCCTTAAAGAATGCCTTTGACGTAATTAATCAATAACCTATTTTAGTAATTAATGTGTTTGTGAAACCCTAATAGTGTACACATTGCGTATCGAGGAATAACTAACGTACAAATATCATGCTCTTCAATTAAATAAGCTGCATTTATTAGACATAATAAGGTGTGAAGAAATTTATGGTGCAGATCTTAACTTCGTGAATTTGTTGGTGTGAAGCTCCACATAATCAGGAAAGCTCTGCACCTTAGTTGAAGGTAATCAAATGTATCAATGTTGATGGCTCACGATATTTTGTAAAATGTACTTTGTACAATTCAACTATAAAATGCAATAATTTTATACATAATTCAATTAAATCTAAATACAATAAACTAGCTTTTATTTTAATTAGTTGTGCGGAGGTATGTGTACTCTATTCGAAGTGCAGAAGAAGTTTATTGTGTGGAGTGCGAAGGTTCTCCGCACTCAGCGCAATGAATTTCTTCTGAAAGCTCTGCATTCCGCATTTTGTACAAGTATATGGTGAGATCCATTTATCTCATACCATGTTCAGGGTGGAATGGATGGTATCAACTTAAGCTTCTTGTGGAGGACTTGTGTCGAGTGTTGAGGATTAATGGAGAAAACTGTGCTAAGGTGGATTTTGTTGTGCAGAGTGTGGATTTTGTTGTGCAAAGTGTGGATGGGTGGAAGAAGCGTGTGCGGAGGTTGGAATAACAACATATTACCGAGACAATTATAAAAATTGAGCTTTTTCAAATAACGACAAAACGTGAACCACACACTGCTTTAATTGATTAATTAGAAGTAGAGGCAAGGACTATGTTGGTTTACAACTTTACCCTTGTTTTATTTTGTATAATTAAACCAAAAAACCTATAATGTTAGTATACTTTAGCATGTTATGATTTTAAAATATTAAGAAATATAATTAATAGATTTTTGCAAAAGTTAATAGTAAAATTTTGAATCGAGTTCAATAATAAAAATTTTGATTCGAGAGCATGTAGCTGAAATCAAGCATGGTAGGACCTGCTCCTCTGTTTTGGCAAAACATGCAAAAAAATCTAGGCATCACATTTGCATTAAGGAAGCCCATGGCGTTGCCAAGGTTAGTCATTTCCATCATGTAGATTCAAGGAGGCCTTGGAAATTGAAAAAATGTCCAATAATTTAAATAGAGATTATGGTTGGAATATTAAAAGATATTGGGTCTTCTCTTGTCCTCCTAGTTTGTTTATATTTGCTGATTATTTTGTTTTTTAGGGTTTGACGTTTTTATTCATGATTTTTTTTGTTTCTACATAGGTATTTGCATTTAATATTAATATTATTTTGATTTGTTTTCTCACCTTTAAAAAAAGAATTGCTTCCCTTTTGATTGCTTTGTTTTAATTTTAGTCTTATTTAATTATTATTTTTGTTATAGGATCTTGATCCTATATATATTTTATATATTTAATATATTATATATATATTATATATAACTCTGTTCTTTGTATTTGGTGACTTGGATTGCTTGTTTCTTTGAATGTTTATTATTATTTTATTTATTATTATATTATTATTTATTATTGTTTTTTTTTTTCCCTTATTATTATTATATTTATTTTTAATTATAAATTATTATCTTAAACTAGTCATTATAGATAATATTTGATCTATAATCATATTAAGATATTAATTTTATACACTCATTATATGACTTTTTGGTCCTACTCACCCTACTTTAAGCCTTGACTTCTACATCTTCATCTAATTCATGATAATCACATAACTAATCAATATGTGATTTCTATAAAAAATCTTCTTACCATTATTACATTTTATTTTAATATATGATTAAATATTTATACTTATTGTAATAATATTTTAGAATTAAATATTATAATTCCAATAAATAAAAATTATGGAATTATATTAATATATATAATTATTATAACGCTGAGCTCTTCTTTTTTTAATCGGTCCACTTAACCTTTTCCTTTTCGTTTACCCTTCTTCTCTCTAAATGACACTTGTGCACACAATTTTACACTGCCCCTCCTCCGCTGGGCTTGACATTTGTTCGCCATATTTACACGGAAATTCCAAGGCATGTTTATAGACAGACTCACTGATTTATTTAGACCTCCGGATTGAGTAAGTCATGGCTCTGTGATTGTCACCGACGTTGCTTTGGGAACTTGGAATTAGTTGAAATAGGTTGCCCTGCTGCCGGTAAATGTGAACTGTACAGGCCGCCGGCAGAGCTTCGTCGCAAACCGACGGCTGTCGCTCCGGTAATGAATGGAAACAAGTCGGAGGAGGTTGTGTTGGTTGTTTCTTAACTATTTATATAATCGAGCAAAGGGCTGACGATCGTGAAAGCAGTTGAGGTTGGTGATCCATTTATAGTTTCAGGGGAGCTCGCCGAGGTTTTTTTTTACGTCAACTGATTCTCGCTATTTGACGTCGACTGACGATAAATAAACAAGACGGCGGAATAGACCATTCATCCTTTGTTTGCGAATTTAGTTATATGGACATCCCTGCTTCAATTGGAATGTATTATATGTACATATTATCATTATCAGCATTCCCACTTTCCAATGAAATCCTTGTGTATGCTCAAAGTACACGAAGGTTTAAATTTTTCATAGGCATTGAGGTATGACGAAGTTAAATATCTTAAAATTTTGAATTTATTTGTTTGGATTATGTGAATTCAAATTCAGTTATAAAACATTTACTAAAATTAGGGTAAGAGATTGGATATATTTGAAAATATATGGAAACAAATAAACCATTTGGTAAAAGATTGGATATATTTAAAAATATATGGAAACAAATTAAATAGGTATGAAAATTTTTTAGGGTATAATATTTGAGAGAAAAAACATTGTTGATGATAAAAATTCTCATATATAAGTAAATTAGTAGTTGATTTTATATAAGGAAAATTGAAGTATATAAGTAAATTAGAAGTTGATTTTATATAAGAAAAATTGAAATATATATAGTGAGATGAAAATTAGTTAATATGAGTTAATAATAAGAAAGAAAATTTTGGAACCGAAAGTATACAAATAATTTCAAAAATATGATTTAGAAAATAAAAGATGTTTAAATATTTAAAAATTGTTGAAAAGTCACATACAAGAATTTGTTTCTAATAATTAGTTAATATGAGTTAAAAATAAGAAAAAAAATTGGAATTAAAAGTATACAAAATATTTTGAATATGAATAAGAAGATACAGAAAAAGAAAGATGCACAAAAAAGACTAAAATTTGTTGAAAAATTACATACAAGAATGTTGAATGAAAGAAAATTGGAGAAACACATAAAAAGAAAACAACAATATAATGTGAACAACTCCAACATACATGACAATAGCAATATACAAGACTTCATAGACCTTAACATTCCTCCATGTGAAAAACACGTAACACACATATAATGACCAACTTGCACTAGTTGAGATGTGAAGTAGAAAGATGGGAAGAAGCTAAGGAGTTGTAGATACCAAAACTTAGGAATGGGGAGGTAGAAGCTAAACAACACTTCCCCTACAATGTGTAGCATACATGCAAATTAGGATGAGATTGATTTCCATATTAGAGAAATCAATACAAGATCTAATGATAGGTACAATATGAGGTTATTAAGGATTATAAAGAAAATCTAAGATATGAATTTACATCTTCCTCCCCATTGTGACCACTTTCATCCTTGGTTGTTATTCCCCATTGTGACCACTTTCATCCTTTGGTTGTTATTGTGACCATTTTCATCCTTTGGTTACTTAGGTGGTTGATCTCAAATTATATGGGGTTGTAAGAGTTTTAAATATGGAATTTGGTTTCATTGATTAAATCATATATGTTAAGTTATAAATAATTTGATTATGAAGTGTGAAATATTGTTCACAAAAAAAATATTGCTTTTCCTAGGAGATCATTAACAAATACTTTTA
Organism: Pinus taeda; assembly: GCA_000404065.3. Taxonomy (NCBI): domain Eukaryota; kingdom Viridiplantae; phylum Streptophyta; class Pinopsida; order Pinales; family Pinaceae; genus Pinus; species Pinus taeda. The sequence continues at coordinate 97,113 of APFE031469095.1, read as the reverse complement.
AATAAAAGTTTAATATGGCTCAAGATATGGATTGTTTTACATTTTTAACTTTTTCACTTTCAAGTGATAAAAATGTTGGGAAGATTTTAAAATTTCTATTATTTGAATTGTATTTTTGAATCTAGAAGTAGATGTTGTATTGTTATGTTATGTAAACATTTTGACTCACTAAAATTACAAAAAAAAAAAATTAGACCAGTTTGCATCTATCTTAACTATGGATCTATAGAGAGGAATCAAATCTCTCAATGTGCAAACCTTTCTTCATGTTTTGCACTCAAAAAAAGGTTTAATCCAAAGTTAATGGATTTATGTTAGGTTAATGTATAAATCAAATCTATAATTTCAATAAATCCTTGTCTAATTTTAAGAAAAACTAACCCCAAAAATATGCCACAAAACATACAGCTTTATAAAATTTTTGAGTAAAACTAACAAACAAAAAATAAACAACTTAAATTTATGATTCTTAAATATTTCTACCAAAATCTCCATAAATTTAACTAAAAATATATATAAAAAATCATTTCAACTATTTATTAAACTGAATAATTTAAAAATAATAGCTATAAATCAATTATTATTATAACTTTAAATAACTACCATATTCAATTATACTTAAAATAATTTATTTTAATACATCTATATAATTTAACACCCCATAATAAAATAATTATGTACGTATATAATAACACAAACACCCAAGTTCAAGACATCCAACGGAATATGAATAAAGGCTAAATCTTCAATAATTTTAATAAAAGTAAAATTGAAATTCCTCATGCTACTCGACTCTAAACTCGTAATCCAACGTGGTGACAAAGTTGTTAAATATTCTTTTTTCAAACCAATAATAAGATTATTTTGCTGGAAAATATATGTTAGGGTCTATTAACATGCGATTTAATCTTTATTATTTTTCAGTTTTTCGTTAATTCTCAATTTTATTTAAAAATTGTAAAAATTATTACAAATATATATTAAAAATATCTAATTTAGATAAAAAAAAAAGGGTTTTGTTTTTAGTGGGATTTTTGGAAAGTTTTTTGCTAATATTTAATTTAAATAAAAAAAATGGCTTTGTTTTTAGTGCGATTTTTTGGAAGTTTTTTTGCTGAGTTTTTCCATTTTAGTTTCTTTAAACTTTGGCAGGAATTTATTGAAATCACAAGTTTGATGGGTAATCCTCCACAATCGAAATGTCGTGGGGTTTTTCGGGGTGTTGAATCCATATATACAATCAAAAAACAAGTTCAAATAACACAAATCATGATTTAACTTCAATTTTTTCAGCAGGGCATTGGAAAGTCCAAAAAATCCCACTAAAGACAACTCTAAATTTTTTTTCTCTCTTTTTAAAATTAAATATATTTATATATTTTAAAATATATAATAATGAAAAGTCAAAATCTCTCTAAAAAACTTATTGCAATTTTAAAATAAACTGAAATATAAAATACACTTGTATATTTTTGAGCAGAGAGACTCATTCTACAATTCAATTTGATGTGTAACTGTCCATCATTAAAAATTACAAATTTTCTAAATCCCCAAAATAAAATATAAAAATATAAATATAAAATTAAATACTATACAAAACATTTAAATTATATCCACTCATAAAAAAATATCACAAATAAAAAAACTAAATCCCTCTCAAATCATATTAAATCTATATTTAAAATAAATATATACTAATAAATTTACATTTTCTACCTAATGTAACTAGAGTTGTCCATATACTTCGCTACCTACTCTACCCACTCTTGTTACGTCATAAGGCGTTCTCTCTTAAACGAACTCCCCTCCATGCAACGGTGTCTCGCTATGGGCACTCAGATCGATTGTTAGACGATCAAATAATATCCAGCCATTGGATCATCGGTGAAAAATGTTGTAGGCGGTTCAGAATATTGGAATGTCGTAGGTGGTTGAGAATATTGCACTTTGTAGAAACTCTTTTCGTGATGTTTTCCATCCTTAAGAAAGTTGTGTCTCAATGACTTTGCGACAGTTGTGACTCCATGACTTTGAGACGGTTGTTCCATTAATGATAAGCCCCCTGCACATCCTTGACGAGTCACAGCAAGGAGGAATGGCGAATTCCATCATTTCAATACCGTGCCAAAGAACTCGTTTGAACTCGCGCTTGCCCAAAAAATCCTTTGCAACAGAGTCCATCTCCATGAGATGCAACAAAGTCCCTCTCCATGAGGAGGTGACAAGGGGAAAAATTTTGGGCACAACTTTCATTCGCACTAGTGGTTTTACTAGAGTTTCGTAAAGGTTTTACTTCTTTATGTTTCAAGATTATTGTAATTGTTATTTTGTTTTGATTTTATAGGAGTTGCTGTAGTTGTCGGAGGGGGTTAAGTCGATAATTGTTGCAGACCAGTTGACTGGAAGACTTTGGCTAGTTGCAGACCATTTGACTTGAAGACTTTGGCTATCAAGTTTCATCCAGCAGCACGACACCATGTTCGAGTCTGATTTTATGGATTGATAGAATAAAAATCATTATTTAAAGAAAACAAAAAAATTCCTTCATTTTGGGAAACTCGCGCCAATGAGCAAATTGGAAAGAAGGAATTATTAATAGCAACCATAGTGTATTTATTCCTCCCAACACTAATGCATAATCATGCACTAGAAATGTTTTCTTTCTTGAACATGCCTTCCCTGTGTTGTTGGACCTTGAACATTTTCCATAACGTGTTTCTCAATCCGAACAAGAGAGTGAATAAGTTGGGCAAATAATGCATATTCACTAATAATAGCCAATGTTATTTGGTTATGTTCCTTGGTAGCACAAATAAGAAGAGGAGCTCTCGTCGTCTTTTATTTTTATTTTTATTTTTTTGGGTTTGCAAGTACACATGCAGCCTTAAATTGTATATATTTTTGTTAGTGGTTATGTTGATGTCTCAGATGGAGTGAATGTGTATTTAAATTTTTCCTAATTATATTTTATTTAATATTTGTAATTACATTTCTGTGTGTTTTTAAAAGTTTTTGGTGCTTTTGAAACAAAATGCAATGATTGCATGATCTCCTCTTCCTTCTAGAGGAATATCAACAAGTAATTTTATGTTGTTACAAAATGTTGCGCTGACTCTTGTTTTTTTTTCCACTTCAAGACAATGAATTTGAAGCCGTCAACAAGATTATAGGCAATTTTCTAAGGCATTTGTCAACTTACCTTAGAGCTTTGTTGGGTTTTCGGTACAATATCTTCTTTATTGTTATTGCTTCCTAGAGACTGTTATTGTAAGATAAATTCATTTAATAATATCAAATTTACCTGAAAGCTTTGTAAGAATTCTCAGTAATTGATATAATTAATTGATTCTAAGGAATTTTATGGGATTTAAGGGATTTTAACCTTGAAATAGTTTTTGAAAGGGGCGAGAATCTGCTTGAAATTACTAGCTCCTCTCATGTGGGACTCACATGTCTAATGGTTATATAGACATTTTTCCATTAAGTTGCATTAATTAAAAAAATTCACTTAGACCATTAGTAACGATGATGAAATGTGCAGTAACATAATTTGCATTTTTAATTGCATTTTGTTGACTGTTTCAATGCAGTTCTATGTCCTTTTAGTTCAGTGCAACTCTTGGCAAGCTTGTCAAAGGAATTGGTAGCAATTCAGTTAATGAATTTTGTGCGTATCATTATCTGCATCCATACACATTTCATGGCCATTCCAAACAAATTGGGGTTAACGCATGAGCCCTCTTCAAAATATATAGTGAGTTATATCAGTAATCCTCGAGAAAGGATCATAATTTTAAGTAGTTCTCTCTACAATGTATAGTGAATCTTTTTACAATTCTCGGGAACCTGCTAGCCTGAAGAATACTTTGGAATGTAGTATGTAACTTGAAAAAATAATATTTGATGTCAGAATTAAATTATCTCAATGTATAGTGAATCTTTTTACAATTCTCTAGAACCTGTTAGGCTGAAGAATCTTCTGGAATGCAGTATGTAATTTGTAGAAATAATATTTGATGCCAGAATTAAATTATCTCATGCATTTGAAATATTTTAAGTGAGTCTTCATTTTACAATATTAACATCAGTGATTACAACAAGCAATACCTTTAAAACGTTTTACAAGGTTAAGATTATAATTTCCTTGAAAAGTTACAACAACTTTCTCTTTTATGTGGTAACTTCTATTCAAATGTTATTAATTTTTTTGAGGAATTTTTCATGCTCCCCTCTCTCTTCATTATGCTTAAACACCTATTCAGCTTTTAACCAATAACCCTACTCCCCATACACATCAATATTGGAAGCATAGCATTTAAATTCCTCTAGCAAAATGGACCCTTTCAAACCATGCCCCTGTTTTCCTAAGCATCCTAAGATCTATATACATATTAATAATAGTTGATTGAGAGTACTCATCAAAATTGTGTAATAAAATAAATTTTATTATCTTAAAATTCTATTAGTTTTTAAAATAAATTTTACCCAAATCCATATACATCATAATAACTGTTGATTGAGTACTCGTCAAAATTGTGTAAGAAAATAAATTTTAAATTTCATCTATACTATTCTTCAATATGCTTTTCAATATGTTACTTCTTCATCTATATTATTCTTCAATATTCTCTTCAATATGCTTTTTTCCATTTGATCTATCGTTAGATGATTGGATTATCCAAATCCATTGATTTAATTGCAGCTGACTGGTATTGTTTTAACAACTCACACTGAATCTGTTGGAGCGGTTGTGTTTATAGTAACTACTTTATTAGTGGTTATAACTGTACCCAGAAAGAAGATTCTTGATTTTCGCGAGAATTTTGTTGTTAGCAGTTTTAGACAATGAGGATAAAGCTACGGAAGCAGCTACACAAAGCAATATAGATACGCTACCCATTTTCTCTTACCAAGTATTGAAACAGGGAACCGATGACCTCCACGAGAAGAATCAAGTTGGAGATGGAGGATATGGTTTGGTTTATCTGGGTAAACTCCAGGATGGTCATGTCGTGGCAGTGAAGAGACTGCATCAGGATAATTGTAAAAGATTCAAACAGTTCATCAACGAGGTGTAGATTCTTTTGACCTTTTATTATCCAAATCTGGTTCATTTCTATGGTTGTAGTTCTCCACAAAGTTCAGAGCCGTTTCTTGTTTATGAATATATTCCAAATGGTACTTTGTCAGATCATCTTCACCGAGAACTGAAGAAGGTCCAGATTGAGATACCTGTCTCAAATTTGTATAGAGACTGTCAGGCCTTAGCATTTCTTAACTGTGATGAACCACCTATTTTCCATAAAGATGTAAAATTTTCAAATATTATGTTGGACCAGGAATTGCATGTCAGTCTCAGAATTTGTATAAAGAATGCCCAGGCATTTCTTAACTGCCATGAACCGCCTATTTTCCACATAGATGTAAAATCTTCAAATATTTTGTTGGACGAGGAATTGCATGTCAAAGTAGCAGATTTTGGACTTTCAAGATTTGTACCAGGTTTGTAATTTTAAAACTTATTCTTTGGGACAGCCTAGTAAGTTTAAGTTTATAGCGCAGTAAGTTTATACCCTGTAACTGTAATTGCAGTATGGAAAATGTTTATATGGATAGAATTCTTGTAAATCGATTTCGAACTCTAAAATATTCCGAAACTTGTTTTTTTTATTATTTATATTTTCCTACACTAAAACAGTATGAATGACAGCTTCTAAAAATTTAATTGCATTATGGAAAATGATTATATAGATAGATTTTTTTTGAATAGATTTGAAACACCAAAAATATTCCATAAACTAAGGCTTGTTTTTATTTATTTATATTTTTCCACATTAAAATAGTATGAATGACAGCTTCCAAAAATTTAAACACTAATAAAACGGTTGCATGTACACTTTTATTTACTGCATATAATAATATTTATAACCACATATCTCTCCACTACATAACCCTCCGGAGATGTATATGTAGTGTGGCTTCTGTGTTTCTGCTTTCTGTTTCTCGGCGATTTTCATTCCAAGTCAATATCACAGCCCCACTTACATATACCCAGGATTTAAGTAGAATAAAGCAAAGCAAAAATCCGTTGATAGGAGTAAAGCAAAGGACAAAGTGTCCAACTGTTGAGATTTTATATTTCTTATTCTTTACTGACCACTTAAATTTTCTTCAAATCAGTGTATTTTAGGAGTTGCCACTATAATGCATGTTCTTAAAAGTTAAGATCGCGATTGAAAAGAAAAAAGAAAAAGAGTAACCATCTAAAAAGTAAAAGAAAATAGAGTACGCATCTCACTACTCATTAAAAAATTCAATTATTTGAAAGAACAAAACTAAATCTAATTTTATTTAACTTGTAAAGGTTTGTGATTAACCTTATTTTAAGTTGGTGGTTTTGGAGGTGACGTCATTAGTTAAATACCTTTCCCAAATGAATTTGGATTAATTTTCTAATCTATGTAAATGTTTGTTATTATATTAAATAATGAGAGAAAAATTTGGATTAATTGTTTCCTTATTAGTTTGCATTTTGTAGTACATAGAGTATATGTTTTTTTTGGCAACTAAATGATCTGTGCTCAACTCTGAACTAATTCAATGCTTTTGATAGAGGATTTAATGTTCACTCTAAAGGTGACAATTTAGCTCTCCATTAATATGAGATTAACCTTATTTTGAGTTGGTAGTTTTGGAGGTGACCTCCTTAGTTAAATACCTTTTTCAATGTAATTTGGGAATTGAATTTGGATTAATTTTCTAATCTATGTAAATGTTTGTTATTTTATTAAATAATCAGAGAAAAATTTGGATTCAATGTTTCCTTACTAGTTTGCATTATGTAGTACATATGTTTTTTTTGGCAACTAAATGATCTGTGCTCAACTCTGAACTAATTCAATACTATTGATAGAGGACTTATTAATCACTCTAAAGGTGACAATTTAGCTCTCCATTAATATATCATTCTTCAAATAAACGTTTCTTTCATAATAGCTCTCTTAATGTTTTCCTTTCTTCCTAGATAAGAGTTGGAAATAATTAATTCCTACTTGTCTATGGTTGTAATTTCCTAATTGAGGAGTTTGTTCCTACTTAATAGGAATAAGCTAGAATATAGTTTCTCCTAGTTTAGTGTGTGGTTGAGAGAATCTCTCAACCACACTACTGTACGTCTAAGATAGCATTCCTATCTTGAGACTATTGATTGTATAAATATGTGTGTAATTCCCTCATTCATTAATTAATAGAATATATTGGTTGTGCCAATTTTATCTTGGTATCAGAGCCTGTGAGGGCCTGCCCCTCCTGGCCCTGGCCCCTCTTGGGCTGAGGGAAAATAAAGAATTTAGTTTATGTATATGTTGTTTGTCCATCATTTTTTTTTTAAGAACAGCGCTGCCGTTGAGCCTGGCAGGACGCTCTCTGCAGCATCAGGCGTTGGGGACGGGGCCGTGGCTGGGGTGATGCGGGGAAGATTTCTGCGGTTCAATTTGTAAAGGCATAGATCTGGCGAAGACTGTTTCTTGCATCATCGAATCAGCCAAAGGCAGTGGCTAGATCTCGTCGTGCCTTGCGATTCAAACTCCATATCACCTAAAAGTAAAGCGAGAATTTCGGGATTCGACTCATATGTTGGTGGCGGAGACGAGCTCGCGGGAGGCCCAACTCGGCCGTTCGACGATGGCCACATCGGCTATGATCCTCGCTTGCCCTCACAGAGATTCGATTCCTCCGTCGACGATACTGACGCCGACGACGATGAGGTTAAGGACGCCCACGACTTCGACAACGGAAACGGCTACGAGGTTCCTCCGACACCCGTTTACCATTCAGAGGACGAGGCTGCCTCGCAACAGCCAGGCAGGAAAACAACACGGGTAAGATCTCGGGCATTGTGCTCAAAGGTGTGTTCTTCGCCATAGTGATGGCTCTGCTGCCATTAATTCAGAAGCAGAGCCCGCAGTTAATGCATTACACTAATAATCCGTCAATAACCCGCAGCTGGGATCTGATTCCCCTGCTCGTCGTCGGTCTCGTCGTTTCCTACGACTTGATTGCTAGGCGCCCTGCTGCCGTGGCTGAGAAGGACGAGAACGAAGAACTCTCGGTCCAGGGAACGCAGGATTATGTCCAAAACATGTTCGACTTTGCGAGCGTGTTTGATGACATTAATTCCGGCGACGATGTGGTTTTGACGAAGAACCGCTCTATGTGGCAGCCCGAGGAGCCGCTGCATGTTATTGCCGACTTGTTACTTTTATCTTGGAGATTTATGTGCGATCTGGTCTGATTGTGATTGTGTGCTCAGTATTTTTGGGTGATCCGTGGGTGGAGGCCATGTTGTGTTTGAAGGCCAAGCGCTGGAGTAGCAGACGTGGAGTCCGTAATGTTGTGGCAGCGAAGACGCGCAGAGGGACTTGTCGCTCGTGGCTTCAGGTCGATGTCTGGACTGCCCAGCAGATCGGCAGCAGAGGTCGAGCAGTCAGATTGACTGTGCAATCCGTGGTGTGTCTGCGTGGTGGCTCTGTGTCCACCTGAGGGAGATCTGGTGGCAGATTGGGATCGATGTTAGGATCCTGTGGAGCGTGACGATGCCCGCTTCTAGCAGGGCATCGTGGGATCGAGGCTCAGCAATTTGTCCGATGCGCTGGACAAAATTCGGTTCGAAGGACTGACGGATAAGAGTAAGCTCGATATTGATCAGGCGGATCTATCATTTCTGCGTTTGTGAAGCATTTTGGTGGCGTAGTTTGGTGGTGTAGTTTGGGAAGCCGAACAAGCTGCGGGCCGAGCGGTGGCATAAGGAGGACCATGTGTGTGAGCAGTCACTTGAAAGACGACAGCCCTTCCAGATCGAGAAGACCCCAGACAATTGGAGAGATTTTGAGATTGCAGATGAATGTATCCGAGCAGACCGATGCCCGTGTTCGCAGAGCTCTATTAAGAATTTCAGCTGGACAGCTTGGGAAGCGTGTGGAATTGATAGTGCTCCCACTGGAGTTGTTGCAATAATTCAAGTCCTCTAATTTCTCAGATGCCCAGGAATATCAAGTGTGGCAGAGGAGAAATTTATTGATACTAGAGGCTGGTCTCCTGTTACATCTTGCTGTTCCAATTGAAAGATTTGATGCTGTTGCTCAACGACTTCGGCAGATTGTACGAGGAGCTGAGGAGAAACCTATTGAAACAGGAAGGAACTCTTAGGCAATGCAAGCATTGCGTAGTGCAGTTATGAGCCTTGCTTGGAGATCAACCGATGGATCCACACCAGAGACTTGTCATTGGGCAGATGGGTTTCCACTAAATCTGTGGCTATATCAAATGCTTCTTAGAGCCTGCTTTGATAGTGGAGAAGAAACAGTTGTTATTGATGAAATTGATGGAGATGATGAAGAAATCATTAGAAGATTTTTGTCGTTGAGAAGAGTAAGAAGAGATGGCGGATGAAAACATGTTTGCTGTTCACTCTCCAGAGGAATGGCGCTCCAAGCTGCAGGAGGGCATCGATACTAAACGTTTTGTGGTGGTAGATTTCACTGTGACATGGTGTGGACCTTGTCGATTCATCAGTCCAGTGTTTGTTGAGCTCTCAAAGAAGTTTCCAGAAATATTTTTCTTGAAGGTTGATGTGGACGAATTGAAGGACGTCGCTAATGAGTGGTAGGTGCGGGCCATGCCTACATTTATTTTTACCAAGGATGCCAAGACAATCAAGGATACGTTGTATGTCAAGGTACTAAGTTCTACTCTGAGTGCAATTCAAGGCTGGGCAGAAAAGAGGCTTCTTGCTTATCATGAGACTTTTCAGTCCACTAGTGTTGGATCTATGGTGAGTGTTATTTCGGTAGCAGTCGCAGCTACAAAAGTTTTGGTTGACGAAATTTCACACGAGTATAGACGCAAGAGAAAAGAAGAAGTGGATGTAGCTCGAAACAGGATTGATATGTATATTCGTTCCTCACTGCGCACTGCTTTTGCACAAACGATGGAACAAGTGGATTCAAGGAGGAGATCATTCAAAAAGTAGCAAAACCCTCCTCCTGCTCTAACAGTACTAGCAAACGACATTGGTGATCTTGCAAGAAATGAAAAGGAAAAATTTAGTCCCATCTTGAAGAGGTGGCACCCTTTTGCGGCAGGTGTGGCTGTTGCAACTCTCCATGCTTGTTATGGAAGAGAATTGAAGCAGTTCTTGTCAGGTGTCATAGCATTGACACTTGAAAGTGTTAAGGTATTGGAAGCTGCAGACAAGTTAGAGAAGGACCTTGTGTAGATTGCTGTTGAAGATTCAGTGGACTGTGAAGATGGAGGAAAGGGGGTCATAAGGGAAATGCCCGACTCTATTCTGGCGGACTTGTCAAGAACAAGAAAGTCATTTTTTTATTATTTATTTCTTGGAATTATGCAGAAAATTATTATGCCTTATTGAGCCTAGCTAACTCAATTTAGGTAAAGTTATTTTGTTAGAATTCGCGACTCTAACGAATGACAGGTTAAGCATGGAGTTCCAAGAAGTTATTTGAAAAGGATGCCCAAGATGTGAACTTGGGATAAAGGAGCAACAACAACAGTTATGGTGGACAACAAAGTAGATTTTTTGTTTTAGTGTGGTTTGTGGAATAGACTCCCTAGCATATTATTGTAATAGTCATTGTATGTACCAGAAACTCCAAATGTTGAATGTAAGCCTTGTAAAGGCATTTGAAAGTTCGTGGTGAT
>APFE031469095.1:6005-86371 GCA_000404065.3 Pinus taeda | reverse complement strand
AAAACCACTTTGTAATGGTTTGTGGTCAGCCTGAAACCATCTTTTGTCACTGTAATGTGACGGTTGGTGGTGAACTAGAAACCATCTATAGAGTCCTAGTGGCTACAGGATTTGCCCGGTGGTGGCATATTGGAGTTGGCGGATTTGCCCGGTGGTGGTAAATCGGACTTGCCCGGTGGTGGCATATTGAAGTTGGCGGATTTGCCCGGTGGTGGCAGATTGCCTTTGTGGCTGAATCGCCTATGTGGCTTGAGGTGCCTTTGTGGCTATGTGTAAACAGGAGCTTTGTGCTCGTAGGAGCAGGTGGACTGCAGTAACACCTGGCTCAGACTCAGATGATTTTTTCTGAGTAGAAGAGGATTGGCGCGCTTTTCGCGCTGACAGCAGTGCCAGAAAGGCCAACTGGTGTGACTGTTAGGCCATTAATCGCGCCAATGGGCGCCGGTTTATCATTCAGGATCGCGCCAATTCACCTTCGAGGGGATCTGCGGGAAGCCTCAACTTCGTTTGACAGTCTGCAAGGGGTGCAGGATCGGAGAAGTTGCAGATCTATCCGGGAGAGGCAGATCGGATCAATTTTGATTAGATCAATTCTTCGGTTTTATTGGAAACGCCAAATTTGCAGATTGTGGATCTGTCCGAAGACGGAAAACTGTGTTTTTGGAGGTTTTGTACATGCAATTCATGTGATGATGGTGGATTTGACTATCATGACAAGTAGTCATTAAGGGGGGGAGTTGGAAATAATTAATTCCTACTTGTCTATGGTTGTAATTTTCTAATTGAGGAGTTTGTTCCTACTTAATAGGAATAAGCTAGAATATAGTTTCTCCTAGTTTAGTGTGTGGTTGAGAGAATCTCTCAACCACACTACTGTATGTCTAAGATAGCATTCCTATCTTGAGACTATTGATTGTATAAATATGTGTGTAATTCCCTCATTCATTAATTAATAGAATATATTGGTTGTGCCAATTTTATCTATAAGCAAGTGCACATCTCTTTTTGGCAACTAAATGATCTGTGCTCAACTCTGAACTAATTCAATACTATTGACGGAGGATTTAATGTTCACTCTAAAGGTGACAATTTAGCTCTCCATTAATATATCATTCTTCAAATAAATGTTTCTTTCATAATAACTCTCTTAATGTTTTCCTTCTAGATAAGCAAGTCCACATCTCCTTCCTGAATGGTTTCATTCATTTCCTGCACAGACTTTAATATTAATTAGTCAAACTCAATAATAGAATATTTTTTCAACACGGATACGAAACCTTCAATTAATTATTAAACCTAAAAGTTCCCAATTAAATAGATATTGGAGATATGGTGAGAATAGAATATGAGGCACCTAGGTCGAGTTTCCTGGTAGCCATCGTTGTTCTGGGAGTAATTCTACACAAGAAAACACATTCATTTTTATTTATTTTATTCAAAGATAGAAGCTAATCACAAACACGTGTGCAGTTGAATGGTGGGAGGGAGGACTTTTCAAAAGCACACCCAAGTTTCATAATCCACGTTCAAGGCATGTTTAATATGTTAAATAGTTGATAATGATCTTGCCAATTGTAAATTAAAATAGGAATAGACGGAGGAAACTTAAAAATGGTATTTGGAAACATATGATTTTATCAATTAGATCATGTATGCTAGAAGGAATACTCGTATATTGTTTAGTCTAAACTATCCATAATTTTTTATAGTTAAAAAGATGAAAATTTAAATTACTTTTAAAACAAATATACCATGGCCATGCTAACAAAAACATAAATAGTTTTATTATAGTTTTAAATAATAAATATGTTCTTTTTTAAAATAATAAATATAGTTTGATACCATGTTGGACTAAAATACAAATATCTAAGTGCTTATGTGAATGTAAAATAAATTAAAATATGGTTTAGGAAGAGATGAAAACGAAAATTCTATAAACAGGGCCCCACTCTGATGTTGTCCATGCTAGCCGACAGACCACGTGCACCCTCGTCCACATATGTAATAATTGTTGTTTGTGGCCTTAGATATTGTCGTTCAGTCTAGGTGGATCCCACTATAAGCTCTAAGAAATTAAGAAATTATTGGATGTGATCTTCTCGGAAAATTATCTTCTAATACATTTATTATATTATAACATTGTTTTATATATTAATAGAATATTAATTATTACATAAATTTATTAATATATTGATAGCTATATTTAAAATTATAATCTTATTCATATTTAATATAATAATATCATTTAGTTATTAATAATAACATGCATTTATCTAATGAAAAAAAATATTTATATTTATTAACATAATTGTCCATATATTTTTATATTTACTTGGAGTATATTAATACTATAAACTATATTTAAACTAAATATATTATACGAAATAAAATATGAAATTATTATATATATAATTTATTATTTATATATCATAATATATATAATATATATATATATATATATAGGTGATGGTGATGGTGATGGTGATGGTGGTTAACATCCACTGAGACCAAACTTTGGGCTGTCTGACTTAAAGAAACCAATAATTTAGTTTGATTTAAGATTTTATTCTTGTGCTCAAAAAGCTTGGAAGCTTGGAGAGAAAACTCCCCAGCTCACTATAATTTTGACATCGTAAAAGGTTAGGAAGGTCAGCATTGCAACAAATATTATGAAATTGAGATCTAATGTGGTTGTATGCGGGGCACTCTAAGAGGAAGTGATTTTCATCCTCGATGTTCATATTCTCACAGAGATGGCAGGTACTTTCCATCCATGGTGTTTTAGGAACTACCCAACGACCCGTTTCACTATGGAGCTCATGAGAGTTCGTTTTAATCTTGGCTATATTAATTTTCTTCTTTGAGCTAGTTAAAACATAGAGATTCTTTTGATCTTATTGGGTGAGTTTGATGACCTCCTTATAATATCTTAATTTTCTTTTAGTTGGTAAATCTTTCTCACACCACATTTTTTCTTTCAATTTAGAAGTAACAATATTTTTAATGTTATTAATTTTTCTCACACCACATTTTTTTTTGAATTTAGAAGTAACAATATTTTTAATGTTATTAATGTTTTGCAATGCAACATTCTCGTGGATCTCCCAATGGTTTAACCAGGCCCTCGTGTCTTTATACCAACCTCGTTTGAGCCTTAGGTGGTTTTGGATGGAATTTAAAGCTAACTTAGGAAGTCTATAGTCTCTTATGTTATTGAGTTTGTTCTTGTACAACAAAAGCCTAGTCATAACCTCGTTAGAGCCTTAGGTGGTTTTGGCTGGAATTTAAAGCTAACTTAGGAAGTCTATGGTCTCCTATGTTATTGAGTTTGTTATAGCTAGGCTCTCAATAGGGGAAAGACCCACTTCTATAAGGAGAATAGGATAGGATGTATTTCTTTTAATTTTGAGGTTATACGTTATAAAATGCTTCTGGAACATAAGATAACCATTAAGCAATTGGTATTCCCATAAATACTCAGTAATAGGATTTAGAAATACAATTTTTTAATTGAAATTTAGAGTGAAAATCATTTTGATACCTAGAAAAGAGTGAAATGGATCAAGAAAAGGATAACAGTTTACTTGGAAAAAAGTGAAATGGATCAAGAAAAGGATAACAGTTTACTTGTTGGCTACACAGTTGGGGTTCCTTTAACTACATCATGCCTCCCTTGAATTTCTAAGGCCAACTTTGTTATTATAACTTGTAACTTTGTTCTAACCAACAAAATTATCTGTATATTTTGGAGATAAAATGACATAAAACCTAAAGAATTCAATCAAAAAAATTGTTATGATTATTATCTCCCATTATCAATAATTCAGTGTCATATAAGTCCAAGATTTTTGTGCACTTACATCTAAGGGAACTAAAGAGAACCAACATAATGAATACCAACAGCAGCACAAACGCCTTTTAAGAATATGCAGATTGAAGTCAATAGAAACAGAAATAAAGTGTTGAAGACTTACCATACACACTAAGAAGCAAAAAGATTACAGAAAAAGCCCACAATGGAGGACTCTAGATAACCCTTCTTAGTTCCTCTTTTCTCATTGCCCTTATTCATCTTACTAATGATGACAACATTCTGCTCCTCCTCAATACTTGCAATAGTATTCAGTATTGTCTCCTTCTAGTTGAAGTCATTCCATAGCCTCCTAAAAATGGGAAGTTTTTTTTTTTTCAGATGTCATAACCAAAAAGTTTCCAAAAAAAAAGACCTATTTAATGCAATGGACATTGGGTACTAGCTCTTTACCCTTCACCTACTAATTTTCATCTTCAATGATTCTTTATATGTCACAATGCTTCTTGAATTTATGCTTACAACGTTTCTTTTGCAACATCTGGTGCAAATGCTAGTAATGTTCTTTTCATTGTTGGACTTTTACATTTGATTATGTTTCCTCAAAAGATCTGTCAGAATTTTCAGTGAGTGTCACCTCAACTTTGTCCCTACGGTGATGCGGCAATTAACTTTTGTGTAATGTCATTATTTCTTCCACCACCACATCCATGGTCATACATATTATCATTCTACAAAGAATTTAATAAATTTATATTTGTAAATAGTGTTGATATTAAAATATATTATGAATGCTTTATATCTTACATAAATCATATAATCTTTCATTGATATACATGGACATCCCCACCCCAATCCCTTGGGCCCATTGTAATTATTTCAATTCTAAGTGCTTATCTATAATTTTTTTTAAATTAAATTTTAAAAAATTGATAAAGATTAAATAGAAAATATGTAATTTTGATATTTTTATTTTTAAAAATATTTTTCTTTTCATTTTTTAAATATATATTTTATTATTATTAATATTTTTAAGAAAAAACTAAAACAAGGTATTTTTCTTTGCTCATTCAAAATTCGAAAATCTAATTTAATAAAAGATTAATTAGGAAACTATACCACTCTTTATTTTTAAAAATTTTAATTATATTTTTTAAAATATGTTTTTATTTTTTATTTATATTTAAATTAAAAATTCCAAATTATTATAGATATTGATTTTTTACAAAGTAAGTAACTACTTACTTAGGAAGTCATTGCATGATATGGTTATATCTCTATTTTAGCACAAAATTATATATATATAATATATATTTATAATATTATTATATATATATATATATAATTTATTTATTTTATTGCTTTCGTATTTCCTAATTTTCAAGTTTGTAAATTTGTTGATTGATGTCATAGTTAGTATGAATTGTTTAAAAAAAATAATTATAATATATTATATTAAAATTATAATGAATAAATTATTTTAATGTAAATTTAATATATAATGTAAAAAATATTATAAATGTATTTGATTTTTACTAAATGAGTGATCTACTTAGTTTTGGAAGCAATTACAATGATATGGTTTATATCCCTTCATGTTAACCCACATTCAAATTTTATATTAAATTATTTTTTAAGTGAGATACACCTTTTTCTTATTGAAGAGGGTGCCCAACTCTATACTATAGGAGTTTTATTACCAGTAAACCCTTGGCTATGGCGCTAAGTGAGTGGTATATATTTGTACACCATTCTGTCTAGTTTCCTTCACACATTTCCTATCCGCACGGCAGTATTGATAGGGCTGTGGCATCTGTGAAATTCTCAGAAAGCTAGAACTCCTCTCGGTTTACAGGTATGGCTTTGGCCTGATTATCTAGCATGCTCTGTTTATTCTACTGGGTATTCTTGCAGTTTTCCTCCGTTAAAAGTCGTTTTGGCATGATTAGCTGACGATCCAAAGGAAGAGATGGAGTCCTCTCATTTTTCCCAGTAGAGTTTTATCATTAAGTTGCAACCAATGAAACACCTGTATGTTATCCGGAATTATTAGATCCGAATGGAATGAGGCAAGGTTTTGTTTTTATTATCAAATATCTACCAGCCATCAGGTTTTATTAGGCCGAATCAGACTTTTCGCAGGCTTTCTTGTACTTTTTGATTTTTTCTTTGAAGAGTATGTTTGATGTTATTTCTCTGGAGAGTTTGTTTGATGTTATGCAGGGTAAGGGTTGGAAGTATAGGGTTTATTGAGAAAATAATGTATATTTTATGGTTTTATTTAGAATTAATTAATGGTTTAGTGTGGGTTCAACAGTTTTTATTTATTGCATGTGTTAAGAGTGTTTTTTTAAAAGATTATAGGTTCAAAACCAGAGGGGTAGAGTATGTTTTTTTAAGATTTAACAGTCAAATCTCATTGAGTATAATATCCTGCTATAATCTCAGCTAAGCAAACTATTGATTTTTGCTGTCACAAATTGAGTTAGATAACCCAAATATATTAGGGCTTTTGGAAACTGTGAACATCCAATGTCTCGTCGCCTCCAAACATGTCCGGAAAAAGTTATTTTCCTAACTGATTTTCCCACAGGTAAAATTATTACCGTTAAAATTTAATGCAAAGCATGTGCTTTTAACTATCTTTTAACGTTAATTACAGACGTTAAAATTTTCCCCACAGTTAATTCAAAGCATGTGCTTTAGTGGCCACGAGCAGGAACCTGTGGTCCATTTTTTCTAGCAGTTGTTTATAGTGAGAATTTTTGAAAGTTTTTTCTGTGAGTTTTTTCGGTCAAAATCTGACAGCAATTTATTAGAATCGCAAGTCTGATAGTTAGTTTCTGCACAATCAAAGCGTCCCAGGGGTTTTTCAGGGTGCTGAATTCAAATATGCGATTAAAAACCATTTAACTGCAACAAATCAAGATTTAACCTCAATTTCTTCCACCGGATTCCGTCACCAGAAACTCCAAAAAATCACATTATAGACAACTTCTTTCCTCTCGAACAGCTGGATAGGCGCGTGATCCAATAACGACGGGAGTACCGATGACAGAGCCAGCGGATGAGATGCACGTGTCATTGACGGATTATACGGGGCGCAACCATGACGGGGACAATTCTTTGATGAGAATTCTCATGAATTGTGATTTTTCAAGGAATTTTCTGCGAATTTTCATGAATACGATTCCCGTATCGAGGTTCGATCACATTTTTCCCTTTTCCATCGCTTTTTGGGACATTTTCCGAGGGCGTTTGCGTGGCAACTTACTGGAAATTGTTAGTGGTCGTTTATTTAAGTATCTGTTATATAGTAATGTCGGGCGTTTATTAGATTTTGTGCTTTTATCTGGCGTTTATTAAATATAGTAATGCGACGTTTTTCTTTCACAGATTTTCACACAGGTTTTTTCTTTCTCAGACGATGTTTTACGTGAGTTACAAATGGATGGCACCTCCAAGGGACTTCGCGGAGAAACTTTTGACACGTATTGACCAGGCAACGATACAAATCGCTTCTGGGTTTGGTAAGATTTTAATCTTTGTGCTCTGGAAGCCCTATATTCTGTCCATTATGATTTTTGAGGGGTATCTGCGATTTCAGCATCACAATTGAAGTGGTCGATTTGCAGATACAGAAACGGCCATAACCATCCTGGAAACTTCCCGCCGATATTTTCACCCCAACTCTTCTGTGACCATTCCCATGATCTACAGATTCTTGAAATCCGGTGGACATAACCTAGACATTAAATCGCTGGGTCTGTAAAGTATATTTTTATGTTGTGTTTTTTATACTTATCTCGATCGTTTCTTTCATGTCGCTTTTTTTAATGTGGTTCACTGTACAACAAGGTTTTTTTTTCCTTTTTTTTCATGCGGCACTCTGTTGTTCAGTAATGAAATTATAATTGTTGATTTACAGATCCGACTAAGATGACACTGGCGGCATATGATATGTTGGTTGATATTATTTTGCTGGTTGAAAGCTTGAGATTACATAAACTGTTCTTGCGGGCGATGACACGTTGTAAAGGCACTCGCTTTCCTTGAGTTTGTTGACAGCTCTTCTCTGTCATTCTCGCTACTCTGTGGTTTCAATATGACAATCGTAATTGTTGATTTGCAGGTTTCATTGCCCTGAAAAATTTTCTGGGCCTTATGGTTGAGAGCTCTGACAGCAATGCCAAGATCCAGGAGATCAAGGCCAAGATCCAAGACAAGGTAAGCATTACCCCCTGACTAGCGTCGAGGTTGCCCCTGTGGTCTGTAAAATTTATCTTAATTATTTGTTTGGTCTATAGTTTTCTCGCTCTGTTTTTTGAAATGTGACTCTTTTGCTCCTGTAACTCTGTGATTTCAGTTTAATTACAATGGGAATTGTAAGGTGAAGATCGGCATCATCCCTGATCCCGGTGGCGAGTTTAAGGTATATCTCGGCGTCGGTAAAATTTGTCTTTGTGTTTTGTTGTTTACAGTTTGCTCGATCTGTTCCTTTCATGTGACTTGTTTTTTAGATTTTTTTTGTAAGACATGTAGGGAATCTCGAGCTTTTTTGTGTTTCTGTAAGAACATCAGGATGATTTATTTTAAATATAGATTTAATATGAATAGAGAAAGATCTAATTTATTTTATGAGTCAATATTATTAAAATTTTTATTTCAGTGAATATAATAAAATTTCAATTTTGCTGAATCAGACAACGTTATAAATCAAACTGAACAATAAAACCACCCTTTTCATTTTACACCACTTTTCGTGACTTCTGGATGAAATTTGAGAGTTTAAATCCTCTGTGATATTCGGGCCGTGCTTCATTGTAATAATGTTACGATATCTTTTTCTGTAGGTAATTTTTACGAGGATATCTTTGTTCTTATCTCGGGCCTTCAGTTTGCCAGAAATTTTTCAATCCGCGAAAATTTTGCTAATTTAGGCATGTCATGGTTTTTGTGGCTATGAAACCTTTCGCCCTGTTAGAGATTCTGGGAGGGTTTCCGAAATTTTTATGTTTTTATGAATATGTCAATATTGATACATCAATATGGGTTTTTGTACACACCGTCCAGCCGACGGCAGTTCATATACATTTACATATAAGTCTTTATATTGACTCAATATAAAATATTGAGCTTTTTTTCTCTTGAAATTTTTTTTATATTATTTCCGGATTTCTTGTGAATAGAATTTTCGCAGTATTTGGCTAACTTATCAGATATCTTTAGATTTCAATTTTGATTTATCATATATTTTTAGATTTGAATGGGCGATCTCTATTAAGATGTCAATTTGCCCGTCAAAAATTTAAGAATTTGGAGGGTTGCCCTGAAAGTTATGGAAATTCAGTTCATATTAGAGAAAATTTGGCAAAGATTTTTGTAAATCCAAGTTATAGTTGTCAAACTTCAAAATTTTAGGTGTTTTAGACGTTTTTGATAGCGCTGAATCCATTTCCACCATCATCAACACGATTCAAACACTGCCTCTACAAGATTTTTTGAAATTTTTTTGCCCGGATTCAGGCCACTTTTGGCCATCTGAGCAATTCCTCCCCTCGTTAGACGACTCCTTAAAAAAATATCAAGAATCTGGTTTTGTTTTTTGTTTTTTTAATAAGAGTGTTTGAATCTTGTTTTTGATGGTGGAAATGAGTAAGAGTGTTTGAATCTTAATTTTGATGGTGCAAATAGATTCAGCACCATCTGAAACCATTTGGGGCACTTGAAATCTTGAAGCTCAACAGTTTTCACCAGTTTTTCCAAAAAAAATTATTAGATCTTTTATCAAAATTGTGCCAGAATTTCCATTATTTTTTGGGCAAAATGGAGACCTAGTTAAGGACTTTCAATTTTATAGTTTTGATGGTGTAAATTTTAACATGTTGCCAAACCTTTGGAATTGTTATTAATATATTACTGTTATTTTTCCATTTGGAGATGTAATTATTAGATATTTTGGAATTTTTTTCAGAAATTAAAAAATAAATTATGATATAATCTTGATTTATATTGTTTAAACTAAATTTTTTATTTAAAAAAAACCGTGAAAATTAAACGCACGACAAATTCACTTATCAAATTATGTGTGATTCTAATAAATTCCTGTCAGATTATTAGCTAAGTGTTTAGTGTCCTGCACTTTGGTTTTCTTTGGCTACGTTTATTTTAACATTCAGACATGTCTCATTCATGTGACTATTCTATTCCTGTTACTCTATTGTCGTTTCAGTGTTGTAATGGTGTGATTGTTGATTTGCAGGTCTGCGTTACTCCGTTTTTAAGATGGGCGTTCTGTGGGTGAATATGACATTCAAACGGAGTCAATTCAATTCTACAGTCGGTGTTCCATCTGACGAGTAATGCAGGGCCTTGGCCTAGTCACCGCGGGCCTGACGTCACTTTGGCGCTTGAGGGCTCAGACACCACCGAGTAATGTGAACAAAGGAAGGCATTCGACCAGGTCAGCAGAGGCGTGTGTATTTGTCGGTAACCATTGGATGGTGAGCGGACATGGGCCGATTACAACATCCAGAAGGAATCTACATCACAGCTTGTGCTTCGTCTGAACGGTGAAATGCAGATCTTTGTCAAAACCCTTACTTGGAGCTGGGCAACTCAACTGCCAAAGGTGGAGCCTGGAGTCGACTCCACACCTGGGGTGGCATGCAGATCTTTGGCAGATGTTTTTAAGTTCATCTGAGAGATGGCATGCAGATCTTTGTCAAAACCCTTACAGGTAAAAGCTATTACTCTGGAAGTGGGAAGGTCGGACACCATTGACAATGTGAGGCTAAGATCCAGGACAAGGAGGGCATCCCACCTGACCACCAGAGGCTTACAGGTAAATCTGTTACTCTGGAAGTGGGAAGCTCTGACACCATTGACAATGTGAAGGCTAAGATCCAGGACAAGGAGGGCATCCCACATGACCACCAGAGGCTTACAGGTAAAACTGTTACTCTGGAAGTGGGAAGCACTGATACCATTGACAATGTGAAGGCTAAGATCCAGGACAAGGAGGGCATCCCGCCTGACCACCAGAGGCTTACCTGTAACAGTTTTACTCTGGCTGATTATAAGATTCAGAAGGAGTCGACTCCACATTTACGGACTCCATCTGAGAAGTGACATGCAGATCTTTATCAATTCCCGCGTGGCAATAGAGCTTTAGATACCTTGCAGGTAATGAAAAGGCCAAGATCACGAGTTTTCGTTTTCATGTGCCACTGTAAAATAAAGTTCACGGGCTTTCTGTTTTATGTGCCACCATGAAATAACTTGCGTTTTAAAGTTAAAGTCTCTGTGCCACTATAAAAATTATTTATGTTTTGGTTTTATGTGCCACTGTAATATCATTTATAGTTAAATTTTGATGCGAAAGGGGAATTCTGTATTATAGATAATTATGATGATGATCTTGAGATGAGTACTATGAAGTTATTAGGTAATTAGCAGAGTCATTAGAAATGAAGTTTTTAGGTAATTAGCAGAGTCGTTATTAGAAATAAAATGGTATGGTAGTAATATTTTTAAGTAGATATAAATTAGCATTGTATCACATGTTATAAATGAAACGTTATAAGATGGTACCAAGAAAAAAAGTAGTATAAAAGATAGAAGATTTATGCGATTTTTTTTATTTATTAGTTTTGTGTGAGAAAAATTTTGAAATTTAAGTTTTGCAGAATTGAGCTAAAACAGTTAGAAAAGACAATTGTTTGAGGAATCCCATCAATGTCTCATTTTTCAGAAGTATGCTCATTGATATTGTGTGCCTCTTCAGAATGTCTCCAGTATGTACTTGCCGATTACAGAAACCAAGTTGTATTTTGTTGCAGTGCGGGGCACATTGTTGCCATGGTCTTGTAAACTTGTGGTAAAACTTTCAAAAACATAAATCTAGAAAAAAGATTCAGTTTTCAAAAGTAAATTGAATTAAACTTGAACTCCATTTCCTATTTCTATCCCTACTCCCAAATTAAAAAGAAAAAAGATTAAATATTTACATATTGGAAATATTATCACCAAAACAAACGGAGAAAGTATTTGGTATCTGGCTCCCATCACAAACCCCAATTGGTCTTAAGATTTCATATAATCTAAAAAAATATTAGATCCCCAATTGCAAATAAGATTTTATATAATATGAAACATGTTAAACAAAATGTCCAGTCGTCCACAAGATTCCTTTTAAGATCGAAACAAATTTGAGAAAATCCCACGCTATGACGACGCATAAAATATGTTTAAAATAAGTTGCTCACTTTGTAAAATTCAGGGCATTACCTTGTGCGGAAATTTAAACATGTTTAAAATAAGTTATCTCTTCAACACTCATAGCTCTCATCCCCAAGAAGGATGTCTCTGTTTCCTTACAGGACTATCGGCCGATTGCCCTTTGCAACACCATGTTTAAAATAGTCACAAAGATCATCGCGGAAAGGCTCAAGCCGATCCTCAATCGCTATATCGACAAGGAACAACACGCCTTCTTAAAAGGACGGAACATCTGGGACGCGGTGGCGATGACCCAAGAATGCCTTTTCTCCCTCCGATTCATTAAAAAAAAGGCGGCCATTCTTAAGGTGGACCTGAAAAAAGCTTTCGACTGCGTCGACTGGGGTCTTTTAAGGATCTTACTGGCGAAAATCGGCCTCAGGAAAATGGGCATCGAATGGGTCATGGCATGTGTTGAGAACACAAACTTCTCAGTTATTATAAATGGATCCCCTTCACCTTTCTTCACTGCAGAAAGGGGCCTCCGTCAAGGCTGCCCGCTCTCCCCGCTGCTGTTTATACTAGTCATGAATTCTCTTAGCACTCATATAAACCGAGCCTCTTCAGCGCATGATATCTGCCCTATTAAAATTGCTAAGGATCTCCACCTCTCTCACAACATCTTCGTTGACGATATCCTTGTCTTTGCCATGCAGCAAAAGGATTCTTGGCGATGTATCCTACAGATTTTTCAAAGGTTTCAGTCGGCCTCCGGTATTTGCATAAACAAAAGAAAATCCAAGCTCTATCACAACGAAACAGATCAGGACACGGCCTCCTGGATTGCTGACCTTTTCGGCATCGAAGCAGCCCCAATTGATTTGGGCATGAAATACCTGGGATTTACCCTAAAGCCGATGGGATACAAGACAGGTGACTGGAATTGGCTTTTGGATCGCCTCTATTACAGAATATCGGGCTGGGAATCAAGACTTCTATCTTTAGCAGGTAGACTAACCCTGATTCAAACGGTTCTGGCTCAGCTGGCCACTTACTGGTCTCACCTCTTCTACCTCCCAGCTAAAATCATATCCAAAATGAAGGCTTTTGTAGCTAATTTCCTGTGGGGAGGGAAAACCTTCCAATCCAAGCTACACCTAGTCAAGCTGGACTCCCTCATGCTTCCAAAGAAAACAGGCGGCTGGGGCATTCTGGACATGCGCAAGATGGGCAATGCGCTATTGTGTAAATCCTACATTCGGGGTATATACGGCAATGGTCCATGGAGCGTCTTCATCAACAGGAAATATCTCAAAGGAAAAGGCATAGAATTCTGGTACAGAAGGAATTCCTTGGGGATCAAGCGCGGATCAGCAATATGGCTCAGTTTCTGTAAGAACAAAACCTTCCTCTTAAAAAATTTCCGCTGGTCGATTCACTCGGGAGCAAATGTGTTTCTTGGCAACGACCTCATCCGAAACGGTTTGCCATCCTTCCCCCATCCGTTTCTGATTGACTTTCTTCACTTGAGGGGCATATTTACCTGGGACCGCCTCATCAAATCCTGGAACAACCACACGCCTGTTTGGAAGGAAGCGGGGGACCTCTCCTTGCCCCCTCAGATCAACTCTATTTGGGAATCCACACGCACCGCTCTGCAGAGTATGGCTTTCAAACGGACAGAGCACAAAGACTCTCTTATTTGGTGTCTGCCTCAATCGCCTCTTCCTGTTCGGGTCAAAGATCTTTATTCATCCTTGTCCATCTCTCCAGCTCCTCCAGGCAAGCCGCTTTTCCCTCCCTCTTTCTGGAAATCAACCTGCCCTGTCAAGATGATCTTATTTGCCTGGCTTCTATTCTGGAACCGAAACCTTACCTGGGAGGTCTTACAGAACAAGGGATGGCAGGGCCCAGGCCAATGTGCTTTCTGTAAAACAGCGGAGGAGACAAACCTCCACATGTTTTTCACATGCCATGTAACCCTCCAGATTTGGCATGATCTTGCCTCCCTCTTGGATTTTCCTCACAATATATTCAATTCTGTACAGCAAGGTTTTGTTTGGTGGAGCTCTCAATCCGCCCCCAGGCGCTCTCTGTTCTTAATAGCTTGCTGGCACATTTGGCTGTGGCGGAACGACACAATTTTCTCCAGCTTTCGGAAGCCCACTGCTTCCATTCTCCTTGGAGTCACGTCCCTCATGGACGTTCTGGGGATTTAGCACCCTTCTATGCTTGTCTGCTCATGCTCGAGCCTTATGTTTTTAGAGTCTTAACACAGGCAAGATATTCTGGTTTCATGATGTAATTTTGATCTGGTCTAACCACCAACCGGCCATCCTTGCATCACATATGATCTTTTATTTTAGGCAACTGATCTCGGCAACAAAATCATTGTTTCAATGATGATCCGCCTCTCGGATTTGACTCATATCATCTGCAAAGAGTTTTATGTACAACATTCCTATATATATATAAAACATCTGATTTTTCGTCTGAAAAAAAAAAAATGTTTAAAATAAGTTGCTCACTTTGTAAAATCCAGATTACTCTGTGCGGGAAACATAACATTACAAGTAAAGTATCATCTTTACAATTTTTTTGGTCAAAAAAAGTATAACTAGTGACATCCACTATCAACAGTGATTCAAACTTATTTTTAGCTGCAAGTGCATGAATTTATGTTAGAATGGATGTACACTTTATTGAAAATGCAGCAAGGAATTTTTAATTTAATTTTGCCTTTAATTAAAATGGGAGAGTCAAAATTCCATATCACTAGAGAAATTGAATGAGTTAACTGAGTTGAAATAGTTGTTATCATTTAGTTAGCTTAGTTAATTTGAGTTAGGAGCATGAACTTGAGTTGTGTACAATGATTCTTAAATTTTAGGAGCCTAAGTTGAGTTAATATCAGTTGTAACAATTTAGTTCAGTTAAATTGAGTTAAGGTCAATTAAACTAGTTCCAACTGTTGGAGGAACTAGTGGGAGGTCTAGCAGTGAGGTGTAATTTCAATGATTAATCAATTAATTGATCAACTCATGTGTGCATGAAATTCGAGTTACCGAGTTGAAATTGGAGATTAAGGGCAATGTGTATATTTTTTTGTAGATTCACAGCGCATGTAATGTACTAAAGCACAAGACACAAATCTACTCTACTATTTAAACAATGGAAACCAATAAATCAATGAAAACAATAACCGGCAAGAGGAATATAATCAAAGACACAACATAAGGAATATAATCAAAGACACAACATAATTGTTTATCTGGGGAAAGCCACTGCTCAAAACCCCGACTATCTATTGCATTAATAAAAAAAATTGAGTGATAATACAAAGTTTGTTCTCACAAGAACAATTCCTGCACAAGTATGATCAACTCTCTGCCTCACAAGCCTGCTCTAGCCAGCACTTAGCCAATTTACGCTGCTTGCCAAGCCCCTATTTCCTTGCGCAATTCTTGTGAGAATCAACCCATATTTAATTGGGAAATCCTTCCTCCATAACCGCTCAATCCAAAACTATGTCCTCCTTTGATTGCATGCATGACATGTACAACTCGGATCATTATACCACTGATAGTACAATGTCCCTGCACTCTAGTCTCCATTGGGTCTTTCTATGCACTGACATACATGAGTTTCTCATGAGGGAATCTTCAGTTAGCTAGAATAGTGCTGAGGATGCACCAATGCACCAAGTCACTGCTAGACCTCTACTAGTTCCACAAATAATTAAAACTAGTTTAATTGTCTATAACTCAGTCAAACTGATTTATATAATTACAACTCAAATAAACTCATCACGGACCCCTAAAATTTAGGGAGAACATATACATGACTACATAAAGACTTTCAACTCAAAATTCCTAACTAATTAAGTTAATTAAAGTTAACTATATACAAGTTGCTATGAGAATAGAATTCGATTTTAATTCACAGTTTAATTCAAGGACAAATTAAATTGGAATTTCTTGTTGTCATTTCTCAACACTCCCTCTCAACAAGAAAGGGATTATTAGCTACCCCGATCCTGTCTTTGTGAAATTCGAATTTACTATTGACAATGCCTTTGTCAAAATGTTAGCATCTTGCTCCTCCCTGAGAATGTACTCCAACAACATAATCCACCTCAATAGACAATCTCGAAGATGATGATATCAGATATTTAAATGCTTGGACTGATCATGAATAACTGGATTTTCAAAGAGCTTGATACAACTCTGATTATCGTAGTAATCACAGTTGGATCCATTTGCTAACTAAACAAACTAACCAGAATCTTCTTCATTTAGATGTTCTCACATGTTGCCTGACTTGCAGCGATGTACTTTGCCTCTGTCGAACTGAGTGCAATCGATCTATGTTTCCTGTTGTACCAAGAAACTATTGTTGACAAAATACTGAAGATCCCTCCTAGTGTGTTCTTCATGTCGAATGGATTCCCTGCCCAATATGCATCGGTGAAGCCTTGAAGCTTCACTCCCTCTGTCCATATGTACCATAATCCATACTAAGTAGTTCCCTTGAAGTATCTCAACACATGCTTTTTTGCCTTCCAATACAACTTGGTAGGCCTAACCATCACTTGACTAAGTTGGTTAACTGCATAGCATATATTCGGTCGTGTGTTCACCAAATACATGAGTGAACCCACAAGTTGCCTATACACAGTAGCTTCCACTACTTCCTCTGAAGTAGCATTCTCTTTCCTCCAGTTACCTGCTAGAGGAGTTTCTATGGGTTTTTTGCTCTCCATGGAGAACCCCCTGAGTATCTCGTCGGCATACTTTCCTCGAGATAGTTCCCCATCATCCTACCATACTTCCATGCCTAGAAAGTAATGCATAAGCCCCATGTCCTTCATCTTAAACTCTCTTGAAAGATCCTCCTTGCAAGACTTGATCCACTGATCGTCACCTACCAAAATCAAATCGTCAACATATAACACAATGATCAACAATTTACCTTCCACCACTATGTGGTATAGGTTTGCATCTGCTTCACTCTTGGTGAAGCCCAACTCAGTGAAGTAGCTATCGATCCCAGTGTACCAAGCACAAGGTGTTTGTTTCAACCCATATAATGCTCTCTTGAGCAGGCACACATCCGACTCACAGTCGAAGGTCTCAAAAACTTCAGGTGGCTCTATGTACACCTCTTCCTCAATCATGCCATTAAGGAAGACTGTCTTTACATCCATTTGATGTATCTTCCAACCCATCTACGCTAATAGTGCCAATATATCTTATTGATGAATACCTTGCAATAGGAGCAAAGGTCTCATCATAGTCAATCCCCTTTACCTATGAAAAACTATGGGCTAGAAACTTGGCCTTATGCTTCTCCACACTACCATCTGCAGCTTGCTTTACCTTGTAAATCCATCAGAAACTCACCATTGACTTGTCCTCCAGTCTCGTGACCACATCCCAAACACTATTATGAACTATGGAGTTATAGTCCTCCACCATGGCATCAACCCAAACCGACTGTTGCACTGCCTCCTCAAACGAGGATGGTTATGTCTCAACACATTCGCTCATAAGAGTCATGTATCTAGTGTACCTCTCAGGTGACTTCCTCTGCATGCACTGAGATATGGGTGCTCCCACATTCTCCCATGCATCATGCAATAACCTATCATCCTCTCTGGTGCGCTTTCTCCCATCTCTAGAAGACTCTACCTGAGTGGATGCCTCCACTCCTCGATCCTGTGCATGTGGATGCTCCACATCAATCTAAGGATTTTCAACCTTTGGAGCTAAAAGCTCCTCAACTACATGTAGTTGAAGCTCTTTCTCAAGGGAAACTTGCATGGCCTTCTCCTCATCGATTCTAACATCCTGATGAACCACTGTCATCCTGCTAGTCAGCAAGTACACTTAATAGTTGTGAAATGTATCACTGTACCTCACAAATATCCCCAACTCTCTTGTTGGTTCAAGCTTTTTTCGTGCATCTTTGGTCACATGGAAATACACTGATGACTCAACAATCCTGAAGTGACCAACATCTGGCCTCTTACCGGAGAAAACCTCCTATGGTGTTTTCATCCGAAGTATTAGATGTGGACTTCTGTTCTGCAAATAAACAACTGTGTTGCATGCCTCATCCCACAAGTGTAGTGTTAGGCCCTGATCATGCAACATTTCCCGTGTTTCCTCTACAATGATTATGTTCTTCCTTTCATCCACCCCATTCTATTGTGGGTTATGGGGTGTCGTCAACTCTCGTTTAATCCCTTACGTTGCACTTAAGTGTAGAAAATCATGTAGATTCACAAGCTAATGCAATTTGCTAAAGCAAGAGACAAGAATCTACTTCTACTCTTTACAACGGAAGCCCATAAACATCAAGCAAACAATAATCAATAGAGGAAGAGGATCAAAGACACATAACATCATAAATATCTGAGGAAAGACACAACTCAAAACCCTGCTATCTGTATTGCATTAATCGAAAATCCAAGATCTAATACAATGCTTGTTCTCACAAGAAAAATCCCAGCACTCAGTAAAATCAATTTCCAACTCACAAGCAAACTCTTGGCCAACACTTAGCCAATTCACTGCTCTCAAGTCCCTATTTCCTTGTGCCCTTGGTCAAAGAATTTGGATGAATACAATATGCTCTGCTCAACCATGAGCTCAACCTGCACAAGTATTTCTTATCCTCCGCCTGATGACTTCCTTTGGCCAGTGTTTAACCAAATTTCCAAGCCTCCAAACTTCTAATTCTTTGCACAATTCCTGAGAGAATCAACCTGTATTTAAAGGGAAATTCCTCATCCATAAATATGCAATCCCTTCTAGGTTCAGTTCATGATTGCATGCACCATCTGTACAACTCAGAAAATTATACAACAAATAGTACTCTCTTTGCACTCTAGTCTCAACCGAGTCTTTCTCAGAATCGACATGCATGAGTTTCTGATGAGGGAATCTTCAATTAACTGGAGTAGCACTAGTTGAGTGCACTAATGCATCAACTGACTGTTAACTCACTATTAGTTCTTCAAATAGTTGGGAACTAATTTAATTGGACTCAACTCAGTAAACTGAGTTAACTAATTACCACTCATACCTAACTCATCCTTAACCCCTATAATATAGGGAGAACATGTACATGACTTCAGAAATACTTACAACTCAAAATTCCTAAGTTAACCAAGTCAACTCACCCTAGTTAACTATTACAAGTTGTTATGAGAATAAAATTTGATTTTAATTCTCAGTTTAATTCAAGGACAAATTAAACTGGATTTTTTGTATTTTATTTTTATCATTTCTTGTTGTTATTTTCGACAACAAGTTCTTAAACTCATTGGAGACATATTCTCCACCGTTATCACTCCTCAGAGATTTAACCTTCTTGCCAGACTCTTTCTTGACCAATTCTTTAAATTCACAAAAATTTGTGAAAGTTTGATCCTTCTTCTGCATCAAACGGATCCAGCATTTACGAGAAAAATCGTCAACAAATATAACATAGTACATGTGTTTGGTCGTGGATGTTGTTGAGAATGGTCCACACAAATCTGAATGGACTCACTCTAGAATCATCTCTACTCGACTATCTCTTTCGTGAAAGGAAGCTTTGATGGATTTTCACAAAGTACACCCTTTTCATGTATCAAGTTGCTCTAGCGCACCTTCGGGAAGACTAGTAAAGCTCTGCTGCATGATTTTCAAAGCCCCATGATACAAGTGACCCAATCACTTGTGCCACGACCTGCTAATGTTTTAGCTCTACACCTTCTCTTCTTTCATGCTCAAAGAAACACAATCCTCTACCTCTAACTTATAGTGATTCTTAACTCTAAACCCTATCTTTTTTACCTCACCCATGGCTATGTGTCGAAGGAACGCTTTTCCTTAGCTAAAGAGCACATCATAACCTCTATCCTCCAATAGGCGACTGATACTAAGTAGTTCTTCAACCCAAGCACCCTGCTCCCTCTGAAAAGTAACCTGGCCCAATCCAGTAGCATTATACCTCTCGTCGTCACCCATCTAGAGATCCTTCTCCTCCAGGTCACTGAATAACCCTTTGTCACCAGTCATGTGGAATGAAGCTCTACTATCAAGGTACCACACACTACCCATCATTGATGACACCACACATGCAATGAGAGTAAATTCCCATTCGAATTGAGAGGGCAAAGCCTCACTCGTCGCTCCTCTTAAGGACTTCTTCTTAGACCTCTTAAGTGGACAGTTTGGAGCAAAATGTCCTAGCTCATGACAATGAAGGCAGTTAAATTTTGACATGTCTTTCTTCTTGCCTCCATGAAAAAAATCCAATTTGGAATGAGACGTATTCCCTTTCCCCTTCCTTGCCTTACCTGCTAAGGCACAATTTTCCTCATCATCAGTCTTTAATGAGGAACCATCTTTGGTGTTCCTTTTGATCTTCTCCTGCATCAAATCTGACCATAGTCGTTCCCAATCTGACAACTTCTCCCTCCCATTGATAGTCTTGATAACTATTCTAGCTCTTGGGAAGGCCTAGGAGAGTTAGGATCACCATATCATCCTCAACAACAACTATTCCAACACTTCCAAGCTCATCACCACGGTGAATAAACTTGGTCAAGTAATTTGGAAAGGTCTCGTCTTTCTCCATCTTGATTTTTCAGAGTTTGTCTTTCATTGCCAAATTTTTGTGGTCACTGTTTTTCTGGATTAGGTCCATCAATGCTTTGCACATAGCATACATAGTTTCCTTCCCATGGAGACTCAAGACAATGTGGTCTCGAACTCCCTTAGGGATTATCCACCTCACATTCGCCACACACTTATTCCATTCAACTAGCTTCTGTGCATCCAATGCTGCTGGCTTAGGAATGTCTTGATCAATGAATTCCTTGAGGCCCTTTTCCTCCAACACTACCTCCATCATGTCCTTCTGGGCTATATAATTCGAGTTTCCTTCCAAGGCATACTCGAGCCTCAAACTTTAGAAATCCATTTTCCTATCTTGAAGTATGTATTGCAAATTCGAATTTTACTTATAACCCAAAAATAAAAACTTCGAAATCTCCTCTAGTACACTGTCTTCAGCTTTGATACCATTTAGATTTTCCTTTAGCTTCACAGCTCATGTAATGTACTAAAACACAAGACAAGAATCTACTCTACTCCTTAAACAGTGGAAACCAATAGATCAATAAAAACAATAATCGACGAGAGGAAGATAATCAAAGACACATAACACAATTGTTTCTCTGGAGAAAGCCACTGCTCAAAACTTCGACTATCTATTGCATTAATCAGAAATCTGAGTGATAATACAAAGCTTGTTCTCACAAGAAAAATCCTTGCATAAGTATGATCAACTCTCTGTCTCACAAGCTTGCGCTAGGCAACACTTAACAATTTTTGCTGCCTACCAAGCCCCTATTTCCTTATGCAATTCCTGTGAGGATCAACCCATATTTAATTGGGAAATCCTTCATCCATAACTGCACAATCCAGAACTAGATCCTTCTCTGATTTCATGCATGACTCGTACAACTCAGATCATCATACAACTGATAGTACATTGTCCCTGCACTCTAGTCTCAACTGGGTCTTTCTTTGCACTGACACGCATGAGTTTCTCATGAGGGAATCTTCAGTTAGTTGGAGTAGCACTGAGGATGCACCAGTGCACCAACTCACTACTAGACCTTTACTAGTTCCACAAACAGTTAGAACTAGTTTAATTGTCTATAACTCAATGAAATTGAGTTATCTAATTACAACTCAAGTAAAATCATCTTGGACCCTTAAAATTTAGGGAGAATATATACATGACTACAAAAAGACTTCCAACTCGAAATTCCTAAGATAATTAAGTTAATTAAACTTAATTAACTATTTAGAAGTTGCTATGATAGAATTCGATTTTAATTCACAGTTTAATTCAAGGACATATTAAACTGAAATTTCTTGTTGCCATTTCTCAACACAGTGTACTATTAGTTGTTTCCAAGTTGTACAGGTGGTGCACGCAGTTGGAGGAATGACCTAAAGGAATTTCACAATCTAGATGAGGACATTTCCTAATTAATAAGGGTCTAATTCTGAGAGGAAGAACACAAGGAAATAAGAGTTTGGAGGCTTAAAAAATTGGTTCCATGTTCAGTAAGTCAGACAACTGATAAAGATATAGGTACAGGTTGTGTTCAAGCTTGAGCAAACGTATTGTATTCATCTAGATTCTTTGATTAATAGAAAATAGATAGAAAGGGGTTTTGAGCAATGGATTTCTCCTAGATAAATCGCTGTGTATATGTGTTAAATCATGATGCATGTTTTTTATTTGTGTTCTTGATCGTGAATTTGTTTTCGCAAATGAGTAGAGTAGATTTGAGTCTTATGTTTTAGTATATTACATAAGCAGTTTTGAATCTACAATTAATTTCTACATGGTATCAGAGAAGGATTCACATTAGAACTAGTGATTGAAGTCTTTATGTACAATGATCATTGAAGAACTAATGAGTTGTTAAGACGCAGAGTTGATGGAGCCCTAGTTCAAGGCAGATCCAAAAGACCCTATGTGCAGACTTTTTAATGGAGCAAGAATATTGATAGTGGGAAGATTAGTGAGCCAATGTTTAGTGACATAAAAATGAGTTGTGATCATTGATATTAGTATATTGAGGGGCATAGATATTTCCCACAAGGAGATCGAGACTCGGAGGGAGTCTAGTTTCAGAGGGAGCAACCTTATGAAAGATAGTACTTCTGGATGTGGGGAGATAAGACTCATTATTGTAGTAGTTGCAACAACAGTGCGGAAGCAACATCTAAGCAGTAGCAACAACATTATGAGTAGATCAAATTTCTCCATGAATGTTGCTATACCTATAGGAGTGAGGTGGGGTGATGTAGAGCCCTAGTCCCAGGAGTGAAAAAATTTAGGCAGGGCCCATTGAGGGATTATTGTCATCATTCATTACCTTACTACAAGGGGGCCACAATATTTAGTAGTAGGAGTATCGGTATCAGTGAGATACTGAGGAGTGCAGAGGAGTGTTGACAACAGAGCAAGAGGATTAGTAGCAGAGTCAACAACAACACAATTTTCGCAGTGGACAGTTGCATACACAATTGATTCAATCTTTTTTTGGATGATTCTTAGTAGTTTTCAACAGTAAATTGAATTAAACTTGGACTCCATTTCCTATTTCCATCACCTACTGCCAAATTAAAAAGAGAAAATATTAATTACTTGCATGTTGGAGATACTATCACCAAAACAAAAAGAGAACGTATTTGGTATCTGACTCCCATCATAGTTCCAATTACTGCATAAAACCTAATTGGTCATAAGATTTCATATAAAGTCAAAAATATTAGATCCCCAGTTGTAGATAAGATTTCATATGATATGAAACATGTTAAACGAAATGCCTAGTTGCCCACAAGATTCCTTTTAAGATCAAAACAAATTTGAGAAAATCCCATGCAAGATCGTTATGACAACGCATAAAACATGTTTAAAATAAGTTTATCAGTTTGTAAAATCCAAAGCATTACCATGTGTGGGAAATAGAGCATTACACATAATGTATCATGTTTATAGATTCTTCTTTTGACAAAAAATATAACTAGTGACATCCATTGCCAATAGTGACCCAAACTTATTCTTTGTTGTAAGTGCATGAATAAATGTCAGAATGGATGCACAGTTTTTTGAAAATGCAGCAAGAAATTCCTAATTTAATTTTGCCTTCATTTAAATTAGGAGAAAATTAAAATTCCACATCACTAGCCAACTTGAATGAGTTAACTGAGTTGAAATAGTTGTTATCACTTAGTTAGCTTAGTTAATTTGAGTTGGGGGCATGGACTTGAGTTGTGTACAATGATTCCTAAATTTTAAGAGCCTAACTTGATTTAATTTCAGTTGTAACAATCTAATTTAGTTAAATTGAGTTAAGGTCAATTAAACTAGTTCCAATTGTTGGAGGAACTAATGGAAGGTCTAGTAGCGGGGTGTAATTTAAGTGTTTAACTAGTTAAATGATCAATTAGCCTAAAGTGACTCATACATGCATAAAATTCGAGTTACCTAGTTGAGATTGGAGTTCAAGGACAATGTACTATAAGTTGTAAAATTTTCCAAGTTGTACAGGTGGTGCACGCAGTCCGAGGAAGGTCTAAATGAACTATGCAATCTAGATGAGAGAATTGTCTAATTAATGGGGGCATAATTTTGAGAGGAAGAACGCAAGGAAATAGGAGATTGGAGGCTTGAAAAACTGGCTAATTGCTGGTCAGGTTCAGTTGGTTAGGTAGAGGATAAAAGATACATGTGCAGGCTGTGTTCAAGCTTGAGTAAACATATTTTATTCATCCGGATTCTTTGATTAATGCAATACCGATCGAAAGGGGTTTTGAGCAGTTTATTTTCCCTAGATAAATATCTGTGTATGTGTGTTAAATGATGATGCATGTTTTTGATATGTGTTTTCGATCATGAATTTTCTTCTGCAAATGAGTAGAGTAGATTTGAGTCTTATCTTTTAGTACATTACATGAGTAGTTTTGAATCTACAGTTAATTTCTACATGGTATCATAGCAGGATTAACATTAGAACAAGTCATTGAAGCCCTTATGTATAGTGATCATTGAAGAACTAATGAGTTGTTAGGAGGCATAGTTGATGGAGCCCTAGTTCAAGGCAAATCCGAAAGACCCTATGTGCAAACTTCTTAATGGAGAAAGAACGCTGCTAGTGAGAATATCAATGAACCAATGTTTAGTGACACAAAAATGAGTTATGATCATTGATATCGGTAGAATTAGGGGTAGAGATATTTCCCACAGGGAGATTGAGACTCAAAGGGAGTTTAGTTTCAAAGGGAGAAACCTTATGGAAGCTATTACTTCAAGATCTGGGGAGATAAGACTCATTATTACAGTTGCAGTGACAGTGCGGAAGAAGCATAAAAGTAGTGGCAACAACAATATGAGTAGATCATATTTCAACATGAATGTAGCGATACATCAAAGGGTGAAGTAGGGTGATGTAGAACCCTAGTCCCAGGAGTGCAAAAATTTGCGCAGAGTCCATTGTGGGATTCTCCTCATGGATTATTACCTTGCGACGGGGGGGGCCACAATGTTTAGTAGTAGGAGGATCAATGTCAGTGAGAAACTGAGTAGTGTTGACAACAAAGCAAGATGCTTAGTAGCAGAGTCAACAACAACACAATTTTTACAGTAGACAGTTGTAGACAAAATTGATTCAATGTCTTTTTTGGATGCTTCTTAGCTGCAGATGTTGTTGTAGCAACAACAACAGGGAGAGTTCGTGCATGTAGTACATTCCAAAGGTGTTGGATCGGGGTAGATGTGAATCCCTTTCTTGCTTAGAGGGAGTGTTGAAAATGCAACAATAAATTCCTAATTTAATTTTTCCTTCGATTAAATTAGGAGAAAATTGAAATTCCAACATCACTAGGCAACTTGAATGAGTTAACTAAGTTGAAATAGTTGTTGTCACTAAGTTCTCTTAGTTAATTTGAGTTGGGGGCATGAACTTGAGTTGTGTACAGTGATTCCTAAATTTTTGGAGCCTAGGTTGAGTTAATTTCAGTTGTAACAACTTAATTCAGTTAAATTAAGTTAATGTCAGTTAAAATAGTTCCAAATGTTGGAGGAACTAGTGGGAGGTCTAGCAGTGGGGTGTAACTTCAATCACTTAACCAATTAACTAAACAATCAGCCTAAATTGACTCATGCATACATGAAATTCGAGTTACCCAGATGAGATTGGAGTTCAAGGGTAGTGTACTATGAGTTGTAGAATTTTCCAAGTTGTACAAGTGGTGCATGTAGTTAAAGGAAGGGACCTATAGGAATTGCACAATCTAGATGAGGGAATTTCCTAATTAACAGGGGCCTAATTTCCAGAGGAACAATGCAAGGAAATAGGATCTTGGAGGCTTGAAAAATTGGCCAAGTGTTGGCCAGGTTCAGTCAATCAGGCAGAGGATAGAAGACACAAGGGTAGGTCATACTCAAGCTTAAGAAAATATATTGCATTCATCCAGATTCTTTAATCAATGCAATACACATAGGAAGGGGTTTTGAGCAGTTTCATTCCCTTAGATAAATCTGTGTATGTGTGTTAAATCATGATGCATGTTTTTGATATGTGTTCTTGATTGTGAATTTTCTTCCGCAGATGAGTAGAGTAGATTTGAGTCTTATGTTTTAGTGCATTACATAAGTAGTTTTGAATCTACAATTAATTTCTACACAGTATTGGGAATTATGTTGAACCTTGGAGGCACCTAGCCCACCTAGATTAACCATCGTTATTAGGCATGCATTATACCTTTTTTATTTTTGCTCAAATTATTCTATAAACCAGTAATTCCTTCCGGTAAGATGAATCCAACAACCTTGTAGGTTTAGTATAATGGATCTTAGCACAAAGGAGACAAGATAAAAGAAAATAAAAAATAAAAAGTAACCTTTCTTTATTTGAGCATAATGGAAGTTGGGAAGATGAACCCAAAACAAACTGCTGTAGTAGCCCTGGTGTCCCGTCTTCTTGCAGCCGTGCAGGTCTTTTGAATGAGGGTTGGTTGCATTTCAAATTCCTGAGAAGATAAATGCAGAATATCCATGGTGGATCATTATACATGCATGGTTGGTCTACTTGGGCTTGTTGGGTAGAATATGGACCCAAATGAGATCGAAATGAAACAACTACTATTTTTATATTTAAATAAGTGTAGAGACAACACTTTTGATTAGATTCACGTTTAGATGCATGAAAATTCCTATGAGGTTCAAATAGTTAGAATCCTTTTGTTAGGGTCCTATAATTTTTATAGGATCACTTGATTATAGTTGATGATTATTATATTTGAAATGTTGTAAATAATATTTCATCCTCCAAATTATTTCCAAGAAGGGGTCAAAAAGATAAAATGTGGTTAATTTTATATGAAATCCTAATATTTGAGTTCATTATGTCTCTATCCAAAGTTCGGAGGCATTATGTATTATAACCAAAGTTTTATGCTCATGCCATAAGGGTTGAAAATGACAAAAGGAGTTTATTGTATGTGGTTAAACTGCGCACATCTTTCATGCTCGATCTTCAGTGCACATCTGATTTGACGACACCCTATCTAATTCGGACCCCCTCACATTATCTCCCTTTATTGGCGGGGGGGGGTCCAAAATTAGTGGTTTTACCTCGGGCCAACTGCTAAATGTCTCCCTCAGAGTATTTTGGACCCCCTTCACTAATACCACAATTCGCCTCTACCCCCCTCCAAAAGCGGTATCCACTCCTTGTTGCAAACCGCCTTCTCGGTTATGTCAACCCCCACTTCCACTCAACCGCCACTTCAATACTGTCATGTATCCTCTGTCTAATTACTCTAACGCCAATGTCCACTTGCCATGTCCCTCCTCATTTTCCACTCCTATTCTGCCACCTAATCATATTTCTACCAACCATGTGCCTCCACATTATCCCCCACCTCCATGTCACCTCCTGCCTCCACATCATATGTTTGTTTCATGGTCACGTAAAACTATTTTTTCCCCTATACAACACAGTCATTTAAAACATGGTTTACAAGCAGCTGAGAATGAATTTTCCAAAACTAAACGAAGTTTTTTTCTGATAACATTCTCATGTACAAAAAATTCTCTCAGTTTTATAACAGCTATTATGGTTTGGGAGATTTGGATGAATCTTTGCAGACATGTTTTTCCCGAATTTTCTTGTTTTTAGTCAATGTTTTCAAATGCAGTTTCTGAGCAGGTGGAAATGAATTTTTTAAAATGGAAAGATTTTTTGTTGCCAACATCATCATTTACAAAAACCTCTCTCATTTTTCTAACAGCGATTATGGTTTGGGATATACAAAGGTATTACAGGACCCTATTTTTCAGAATTTCATAGGAAAAATCTCAAAGACAGTTAGTGACTTGGATGCCACCTCATCAAATAAGAGTTGCAATAAAATTTGAATTTCTCTTCTTTGTCACAAGAAATCCATAAAGATAGTGCCAAGTAGATTCATTAGTTTTGAATGTTATATATTTCAGGTCTATTTGTGTAATACAGTTTGAGATATTTGTAACAAATCTTGATACTTTTTCAAGATATTTTAGTTTAGAATTTGTATAAATACTTCATCATTTGAAGTAAGAGATGTTTATTGTTGAATATAATTTCCTCTGCGAGTTGTAATTTTCTAAGTTGCTGGAAACATCAATAATAAAAGGACATTCTTCATAGGATTCATGTGGTGTACAAAATGGTGATGTTTTTCTTGAGTTTATGTGTTTAATCATTGTCTCCTTTCTCTGTCATTTCTGAAAAGCTTAATTACATAACACAAACTGTGATGAATAGGATATGTCATACAAAGCACCCTATTTTGGCTATTAGTAATTTATATGTTTTCTGCTGAAGTCAAATTAAAGAATCCTTCATTGCTCCTTAGTTTCTACTGAATCTTACATTTCTTCTGTCTCATAATCCATTTAAAATTCTAAAAGATCGAACTAGTGAAACCTAGCTTGCCTTGTGAAACTCCTTCAAAATTTGATGCAGATCCAGTTAATATTTAGACTCCATAGCCCAATGGAATTATAGCAATTTAATCAACCAAGCAATCCAATAAAAAACAATAAGTACACTAATAACTAGCCTAAAATTTACACCAAACATAGCTAAATTTTACAAAGAGATTCCTCTCTGAAGCTGACAAGGGCTAGATCCCAACTTCCAAAGTGGTTTTGATGTTGTCGTATGTGTTTACTCCCTCAACCTCAAAAATACAAAATGACAACATAGTGGCGACCATACTCGGGAAATTAAACATTTCAAATTCCTAAGAAAAGCATATCAAATCCCAGATCTGATTACTAATGGTGGATAGTGATGAGACACAAGAAGGTTGTATCATTCTCCCGGCAAGTCTATGTTCACAATATCGAAAGTGTGACTCCATTGTCAAAGAATCCAGATTTGTAGAAAACTCATGGCGACTCCACTACAAGTTAATCAGATTTCTTGCTAAACAAGATGACATGTTATGTGGAAAATCCTCTGTCTTGTGAAGTTTTAAAAGAAGTCAGGGACGAATTAGCCGATTTTCAAATTGACAAAGATTTTTTAATGACCGTGTTTCATTGTTTGAAATTAAGAAAATTTTATTCTGAATGTAAAGTTTGTTTTCTTGAGTTAGTTGTTGAAAGATTCAAGAAGGATATTGAACTTTTGGATTATCAGATTCAGTCCTATAATTTTCGAGATCCTAAAATTTTTTAGAAAATCTTCCTTCTCCAAAACAAGAGGAGATTGTATTGCCTTTTGATTTGCAGATTGTTCAGAATTATGTTTTTTAGTACAAGACTGAAATTGAACAATGGGAATCAATGTTTAACCTTGAGAATACAACTGATGAAATATTCCATGCTCAATCGGTCAATGAAGCCCTGCAAGGTAAACTAATCAATCATGCATTCACTGATCCTATAGAAAACTACATGGAGGTTCTTTTCAGCTCAAGTGTTTAATCATGTTTTCATGACTAGATCCAACAGAGGTTTCCATTGCGCTCTACAAATTTGACTTTATGGACAAAAATTCAAGTTGTCCTTTTGATTATGCTAACAAATAGTCAAGCAGCCCACTTGTTTCAGCAACTACTTGATTGGCTTCATTGACATTTTTGTATTATTTGATTTAGGATAATTTTCACAGTGTAGAGTAGGTAGCAGTGTGCAAATAAGGTCAATGCTCTAAGCATATTTTTCAAGCATTATTGTTAATTTCAATTTCAGATAGCAGTACAACTTTCAGTTCAGTGTGTATTTCAGATTTCAATTTGTAGAATGGGTTTGATTTCAGTTTGAGAGTCTTTCAGTAGCAGAGGTTTTATGGTAGAACAAGTTGCAGGTTTTGGGATTAACCCAATGGATCAGGCTACTAGTCTATGGTGTTCTTGGCACCTCACAAGGAGAGTTGCCTCCCCAGCTGGAGCCACTATTAGGGTCCTATAATTTTTATAGGATCACTTGATTATAGCTAATGATTATTATATTTGAAATGTTGTAAATGATATTTCATCCTCCAAATTATTTCCAAGAAAGGTTCAAAAGGATAAAATGTGGTTAATTATACATGAAATTCTAATATTTGAGTTCATTATGTCTCTATCCAAAGTTCAGAGGCATTATGTATTATAACCAATTTTTTTCGCTCATGTCATAAGGGTCGAAAATGACAAAAGGATTTTGTCGTATGTGGTTAAACTGCGCACATCTTTCATGCCAAATCTTTAGAACACATCCGATCCAACGACACCCTATATAATTTAGACCCCCTTACCTTATCTCCCTTTATCGTTAGGGGGCAGGGGGTGGAGTCCGAAATTAGTGGTTTTACCCTGGGCCCCACTGCTATATGTCTCCCTCAGAGTATTTCAAACTCCCCTTCATAATACCACAATCCGCTTCTAACCCCCTCTGACAACGATATCCGCTGCTTGTCATAAACCGCCTTCCCGTTATGTCACCCACCACTTCACTACCGCCACCTATCCTCCATCTAATTACTCCCGTGCCAACGTCCACTCGCCATGTCCCTCCTCATCTTCCACTCCTATTCTGCCACCTAATCATATTTCCGCCAACCATGTGCCTCCACATTATCCCCCACATCCATGTCACCTCCCGCCTCCATGTCATATGTCTGTTTCGTGGTAAAGTAAAACTATGTTTTTCCCTATACAACACAGTCATTTAAAACATGGTTTACAAATAGATGAGGATGAATTTTCAAAACCTGAAAGAGGCTTTTATTGATAACATCCTCATGTACAAAAACCTCTCTCATTTTTATAACAACTATTATGGTTTAGGAGATTATGATGAATCTTTGCAGACATGTTTTCCCTACTTTTCCTATTTTCACCCAGTGTTTTCAAATGCGGTTTCCGAGTAGGTGGAAATGAATTTTCAAAAATTGAAAGAGGTTTTTGTTTCCAACATCATCTTTTAAAAAACCTCTCTCATTAATCTATTGAAACTAAGGCCTACCTGGAGGAATAGGAGAACAAGGGAAGATTGGGTGTCGAAAAGACTGGATCGGTTCCTCATGAGAGAGGAGGTAGAGGCAAAGATCCCAGCTTTATATCAGTGGGTTGGGGAAGGAGGTGATTCTGATCATCTACCAGTCTTGTTATAACTAAAAAGGCACCCCAAAAATTCAGCATGTCCCTTCAAATTTAATCCGGTTTGGCTAATGGAGGATTCATATAACACTCTATTTAAAGAAACCTAGAGACTTGTGAGGTTCAGTGAGACTGGGGACAAATCTTACCATTTTGTGGAGAACCTAAAACACCTTAAGAAGGCCACGAAGGAATTGGCCAGATCCAAGAAAATGAAAGAAGATGAATACCTAATCCAAATAGGTATGGAACTTGATGAGCTTGAAAGCCTGAAAGTTGATGGATATGAGACACCGTAAAAAAGGGATAGGATCAAGCTGCTGGAAATCCAAAGAAGAAAAATCATTTTAGCGAGAGAAGAACAGTGGCGATTGAAAATTAGGGCCATCTGGTTAAGGGTTGGGGATGAAAACACTAAATTCTTCCAAAATTATGCAAAAGGAAGGAAAAAGTCAATCACCATTTGGTCCTTAAAATCAGAGGAGGGAAGGCAGGCAAGAACTTTCAAGGAACTATCATCAATGTGAATAAGACACTTCCAAAATATCTTCACAGCTCCTTCGGAAGTGTCACTAGCTGAAGTGATCCGGAAAGCTCAAGCTTTCCCTCACTATGCAGACGAGGAGGAATCTAATGAGCTCATGGGGGAGTCACAAGGGGGGAGGTTGAAGGAATCATAAAATCAATGCCTAAGGATAAGAGTCCCAGACTATATGGTTGGACAGTGGATCCCTTTCAACATTTCTTCGAGACAATAGGTATTGAATTGACTGAAGTGGTTGAAGAGTTTAGAAGAAAAGGTGAAATTTATGCCCCTTTTATTGCTACCTTCA
This sequence comes from Pinus taeda, assembly GCA_000404065.3. NCBI lineage: Eukaryota > Viridiplantae > Streptophyta > Pinopsida > Pinales > Pinaceae > Pinus > Pinus taeda. Next base: position 54,290 of record APFE031469095.1, on the reverse strand, counting down.
TAGCCCTCATTCCCAAGAAGGAAGACCCAACCTCTTTCTAGGATTTTAGACTGATCTCCTTATGCAATTGTATCTACAAACTTATAGCAAAGGTGATTGCTGTCAGATTGAAGCCTTTGCTATCCAGACATATTTCAAAAGAAAAATTTGGATTCTTGGATGGGAGATAGATTCATGAGGCGATAGGTGTGGCTCGGGAAACTATTCATAGTATTAAACAAAAAAACGAAAAGGAGTAGTAGTGAAAATCGACCTATCTAAAGCCTATGACAGAATCAGTTGGATGTACCTCCATATGCTACTCACCCATCTAGGGTTTCAAGTGGACTTTATAAATTGGGTCATGGGGTTCTTGACCATTGTGAGATTTGTGGTGCTAATCAATGGAGCAACATCCCCCTTTTTTCAAGGACAAAGAGGGCTGAGACAGGGTTGCCCCCTATCTCCTCTCCTTTTCCTCCATGTAGCAGAAGGACTTAGTCAGCTTCTTCTAGAGGCCAAAAGAAAAGGAGATATTCATGGAGTGGAAGTGGTTGTCAACCTATACATAACTCATTTATTATTTTTGGACGACATTCTTCTCTTCAGCAATGGAAGAAGGAGAGAAACAAAGGAGCTAAAAAGGATGTTGGAACTCTTCCTCAAGGCGACGGGCATGCAAGTGAATAAGGAAAAATCCCATCTGTTGTTGGAAAGTATCTGGGATTCTTCCTAAAGCCACACCCATACAAGAAACGGGATTGGTTTTGGCTATTAGCAAAAATAGAATATAGGATCACTCATTGGAGCTTCAAATGGATGTCTAGAGCAGGAAGACTGGCTCTCATTAAATCAGTCCTTTTAGCCATACCTGTATACTGGGAAGCATTAACATGGGTTCCGAAAGGAATCCTGGAAAGAATCAGACGAGTATGCAGCCGGTTTCTCTGGGCAGGTTCGGAGGAGGATTCGTTGTTTCCCTCGGTGGCATGGGATAAGGTGGAAAGGCCAAAGGAGTGGGGAGGATGGGGAATAAAAGAGTTAACCGCTTTTGGACCATCTCTAGCAGCTAAGCTGGGATGGAGACTAATAAATATGGAGAACTTGTGGAAAATAGTATTGAAACGGAAGTACATCGATCCCATTCCTTTGGATTATTGGATCAGGAAGCCAAATAAGAAGAAAGGGAATGATTCAGTTGTGTGGAAAGCCACCATAGACACTTTCAATATCATAGAACAAGGCCTTTCCTAGCAAGTAGGGAATGGTGAATGATCCAAAATGGATCCTAAACCTCTAAAATCTTCATATATCGGAAACAGAGTATCAAAGCAAAAACAATAAGGAGTGGTGGAAAATAGAGATCGCAAGGAAAAAACACTAAGGAATGGCGGAAAGCCAAGTGAAGAAGCATTGAATCAGAGCCATTGGATTTGCCAGATCAATAGTCAGGATTGAATTGACAGGATCGAATCGACGATCGGCACAATCAAAGGGAAGACCCCAGGGACTACCGCTCCTTTGCAACAAAGAGGGACACCAACACACCACGTGTCCGATGCTCCATGTTCTAGAAACATCACTAGAGGAGCTGAAAGGTGAATATGTTCAACAGATGAATCCACACCATTCACGGTGGTCTACTTTATTAAATTGGTTTTTTTAGGGGTAGTAGCTTGTTATGGCCACCATTGTAAATCATACATTGCAAGTAAATGTAAAAATGATGACGTGTTTCCCATCACTTCAAGACACAACGATGATATTTTGGCCTTTCCTTATTAGTATTTGAGGCATTAATTATTTTTTATGTAATCCTTGACCAATGAGTGTGTGCTATGAACTCTTGGCAAGGAGGGGTTGTTATGTCATGTGTGGTGTGCATGATTACAAGAATGTACCAGTTTCGTGTGCAGGTGATTGAAAGTGTGGATTGAGACAACGTGCTAAAGCTTTTGGGGTCCAAAAGCTCTTTAATGGTGAGGATTGATCTAGGTGGAATGATCCAAAATGGATCCTAAACTTCTAAAATCTTCATATATCGGAAACAGAGCATCAAAGAAAAAACACTAAGGAGTGGCAGAAAACAGAGATCGCAAGGAAAAACATTAAGGAATGGCGGAAAACCAAGTGAAGCAGCGTTGAATCAGAGTCGTTGGATCTGCCAGATCAACGGTCGAGATTGAATTGGCAGGATCGGATCGGCGATCGACACAGTCAAAGAGAAGACCCCGGGGTCAGTGCGACTGCGATTGCGATATGCCAATGGGGCCGATAGCTATATGTCGATATCGGTGATCGGCGATATTGGTGCTCGGTGATCCCCGATACAAAGAACGTTGGCACAATGATATTTTGATTACGATATAGCGATGGGGCCAATAGCGATACACCGATATCAATGATTGGCGATCATCAATGTTGATCACATCGCAACATACAAAGGGTTGTGGACCATGAACGTTGGCACTGCGATTTGTGACTTGCAATAAAGCGCAGACCCGATAGGAGAATAGGTAGACTTGATATAATTTGAGTTCCGGCTTTAAGCTTTGTGGTCGGATTTTTCCATGTTCCCAATGTATTCCATGTATTATTGTTTTGAACAAAAAAGGGTTGGGTTTTATTGTGAAGAAAGGTCGAACGGTCGGATTCATCGCGCCCACCGATCCTTTCGTTTAGACAGTTTCTATTATATACAAACTGATTCCACATTTTAAGCATCCTTGTCACAAAAAAATGATATAAAACACAATGAACGTAGAAAATGGGGAGAAGGGGGGAGGCAGTGCACGCGGTTTGAGGCAGAAGCTTACAGGAGGGGCGAAATTTCATTTTGTCAGAATTTGACAAATTTTATATGGTTTCAGCCCCTCTCAACGCCACAAATCCAATGGCGCTATCTATTTCTTCATCAGAGTTCTGCATTTTACGGCCATTTTTCAGTATGGAGGTATAAGACTCCTTTTTGTAATTGATGCTTATACTCTTATTTTTCATGCCATTTAATGAATGAAGGCCTCCCCATTGATCAAGCAGGGCCCGAAGATGTAGTCCAAGACAGACAAACTCCGTTGTCAAGTCTTGTTGTCTTCTTTCATGCTTTATGTGTTTCTCCTCCTTCCTCATGTGTACATTAAGTTTTCTCTGTTAAACTACTATTTATGCATGTAATTCTTTAACACATCTATAAGCAAAAGATCTTGGATCAGTGAACAAGTCAGGATAGGGAAGGATCCATGGGTGGGGTGCAATGAGGGATTTTCACTTCCCTTAAGTCTTATGAACCAGCTAGACACCAGAGGTATTCAACACATAAGCTAGATTGGGAAAAATGGTGACTCCACCATATGGGGACAAGCCTGGTTGTCCGGGACCAACTTAAACCTTAATCAACAATGGAAGGAGGAGTGGCACAACTTCACCAAGGAACTGACCATGTCTAATGTCAGGCTAAGAGATTGACCAAATCAGCTAGTATGGGCACATGCTCCCATGGGTTCTTACTCTCCAAAATAGGGATATAAATTTCTTATGTCAAGGAAAGGATGGGGGAATCAGGAATGGTGGGTTAGCCTCATCTAGAAGCTAAAATGCCTAGCCAAAGCTCAGATGTTCTTCTGGTGCATTCTCAGGAATAAAGTTCCAACTTGGGATATATTACAGAGGAGATACAAGTCGGGCCCAGGGAGGTGTGCCTTATGTAAAAATGAAGTAGAAACGATCCAACATCTCTTTTTAAAATGCCCATTCACAAAGGAGGTATGGATGGAATCAGAGAGACTGATTCAGATCAGGATGACCTAGGAAGGGGAGTCACTGACAGAAGTGTGGAATAAATGGTGGAAGGATTATCCTGAAGGAAATTTGAGGAATCTACCCCTAATCATAGCCTGGGGTGTCTAGATGGCTCGTAACAACATTATATTTAAAGAACAAAACCCCTTGGCAGGGCATATTACTATAGGATGCACAACAATTTACTCAGGTATTCCTGAGCCAATTCGAGATGCAAACCCAAGACCTGTGAGAGAGGAACAAATAAAGGAAGGAACCCCATGGGCTTATTTTGACGGGGCATCCGATCAAAATAAAAATTGTGAGGCAGGATTGGTGATCCACCTAAATGAGCACAGAAGCCTCAAAGCCTCGGTTGGATTGGGGATTGGAACCAATAATTTCGCAGAATTTCTTACCTTAAAACTTCTCCTTTGTTGGCCTACCCACCTGGGCATTCATTCAATTCTGATCTTCGAGGATTCGATGAATATCATTAAATGGTTCAACGACGTGAGAAAATGCCAAAACTACATATTATCCTCGTTATTAGAAGAAGAAAAACATTTAAAATCTTTTTTTAATGATTTTTCTCTATGTCTTATATACAGGGAACATAATAGCACAATAGACCAGCTTTCTAAAGTGGGCCTACAACAAGATTTGGACAGCTTGAGGATAGAGGAAGCAGACCAAGATGAGATCCGTGTGTTGGATCAACCACCATATTCATAATGCTGACACACAAAACTGGTTTCGGCATATGATATCATCTTATGTCAGTTATTTTGATTCTTGTCTCAGTTTCTAATCTACAACAGTAAACAGATTTTTCTTTATATATTTTGTAACTAAAAAACAATATCATCGACTTGGTTAAAACACATTTTTAAACTTTTAGTTGAGCTCATTCCTGTTTGGATTGTTTTCCTCAATGAGGAGACCCAAGAATGGTTCAGGACATATCTTTTGAGACTCCGGTATATACCAGTTATCTGAATTTTGTTTTTGCTCTTTTTTTAGATCAATTACTGAAAGCCAATCAATATCTTATTTGGGTTGTTTTCCTCATTAAGGAGGCCCGGGATAAAATGATCAGCAAATCTGTTTTAGCAAAAATGATATGGTAGAGTTTGAAGACACTCAAATTACCATTTCAAAAAAACTCTATGATTTGAACAGAGTCATATAGTTTATTGAATGCTTAAATGCATATGCTATGTAACTTTTTATAATCTTCATAAAAAGTTTGATTTTTTCTTCCAAAAAAAAAAAAAAAAATAAATTATAATTAAAAAACAAATATATAAAATAAATAAATAATAATAATAAAAGAGTGTGTGTAAAAAACTTCAATTTTATTGACAATAACAAAATTACATCCTTATATACCAACTTTTGTAATCTAGAATTAAGAAAATAAAACATAAAATAGCATTGTCTTTTGATTCAAGGATTGATTTTGAGGTTTTGGCTTGCAAAGATACCAATCATCAAAGTTATGGTATGAAACAAGTTGTAATTTTAACATCAAAACACCACTTTTTTTATTTAAGGAATGATTTTAAGGTTTTTGTTCATAACGGTATCGATCATCAAGACCATCGTTTCAAATGGGTCATAATTTTAACCCAAGAAATTTTATCAAAATAGATAAATAAACAAAAACGTACCACTAAGAGCAACACTTTTCGACTTCGGGAAAAATTTAAGGTTCTTTTTGCAACAATACCAATTGTCAAATGCCATGATTTCAAACAAATTGTAATCATTTAACATAAAAATAAAAATAAATATAAATTTAAAAACTATGACCTTCGAAGCAACACTTTTTAATTTGAGAATTGAATTTATTTTTTTCATTTGCACCTTTTAAAGAAATTTAAGACCGTGCTAGCAAAAGGTTGTAATTTTAACCTCTAAAAAAGTGTTTATGGTAGCAATACTTTTTTGTTCAAATGTTGACTTTTACATTTTCAACCTAAAAAAATGGATATTTAGTATTGGAGTTCTTGTCTTGAGGTCACAGTGTTTAGCAAGTCAACAATTACGTTCATGCTTCTATTGAATGTGTTGGAAACTTCCCTAGTGAACATGTTTTATGATTTAAATGATTATTATTTTATTGAATATATAGGGTTAATCTCTAATTTTATTTCATAATAATGTTATATCAATGCAAAATCATATATCTCCATTTGGGTTGAAGAATAGTGGTATGGTACCTAGGCCCTATATTAAGGCCATAAAAAAGAATTTATAATTAGTTTAATTATGAATTTGGAGGTCATCTTGAACCTTTCCATGGTCTCATTTTATTAAAATTGTACTCTTTGTCTCATATATATATATATATATATATATATATATATATATAATAAATATTATATATAATATATAATATATAAATATATATATATATATATATATATATAATATATATATATATATAATATATATATATACTAAGAAGACCTAGTCTTAGGAGCATCAAATATTGTCTTATACATTGTATTCATTGTAAAAGGAAGTCTTCCCCTCAAAATGGACTATAATCATTGGTTTCTTATCATTTTTAATGTGCAAGGTTCATAAAATTTGGTATCAGAACAGAGAAACCTAGGACTTTGCTGCTTCAAACAAGTGGTGGGCTCCAGTATTGTAGCAATAATGATGCAACTCCTGGGATTCCCATCTTTACTTTTATCAACTCAATAGTTCGTAACAAACTTGGAAGCGACGGTGCTATATGCACAAGTACTAGTTCTTGCCGCAGGCTGTCACTTGATTAGTTGACACAAGTCTGCTAGGAGCTTAAGCCAACTTCTATGAGCTCTTAGAAGAAGCTTTTAACTGTGATGGACGAAAGCTGACTCAACAGAGGCTAATCTACTTGCAGAAAGAAGCAGAAAGCTGAAAGGAAATGCAAAACTTAGCAAACCCTAGTTTTACCGACTAACTCTACTGGTGCAAGAAAAGGGATGAAAGTTGTAGAAATGGATGCCATTGACTATTGAAGAGGTAAAATGCATTTGACTAAGCTACTTCTAAGGTGGAATCTAAAAAGAACATCTTTTTTGTCTTTTTGAGTAATTTTGCAAAATTATTATGCATGTGCTTTAACTGTTTTTGGTTGTGCAGAGGTTGATTGGCGAAAGGAAATGGGGTAGGTGCTTGTAGGAGGTTGGGAAGGTGAGAAGAGGGCCTAAGGGGTCCCTAGCACCCTTCCAGAGAGTTTCACAGTGATCAATCTCGAAAAAATGCTCACGTGATCTTCTACAGGAAGTCTGCAGGGGTTCTATAGGATGTTCTGAAAGAGGATTTTGGAGAGTTGATGGTGGAAAAATGGTGGAAAAGTGGAAATGGAGGTTGGATGAGGATGTGAAGGGGTCTAGGACCTGGTGAAGGAAGCTGAGGAGTGATTGGATTTGTTCAAGGATAGGGGAACCAATGTTGCACAAGAGTGTAGAAATTAGGGAAAAGTAAGAAAATGTGGCAAATGAAGGGAAGGAATCTGAGTTAGGGGGTTGGAGCAGGTTGTCTGATGGAGGAAGGGTACGCAGGGAGGTATCACAGGTTTTCTGCACACTATTTTCCAAAACTGATCAAACAAAGACTAGGAAAACTAAAGATCTAGCTATTTTGACCTAATTTGTCCTAAAAACCATAAACATGATGAACATAAGTTTATTGGAAGAAAATCATGAAAGATAACTATGAAAACTAAGCAAGAATAGATTCTAAACATGCAAGTACAACTGGTATCAATTTTCCTAACTAAAAATCTAACACTAGCAATTGCATGAAGATGCAAGAACAATGTTTTTGTGGCAGCAAGGACGCCTTGGTCTCAGCTCATGGTCCCAAGGAGGGAGAGGTGAGATCAAGGGTTGCTTGATGGCCTTTTTTAAAGATCTTTTCTGTTACCAACCTGTCAAATCAACCTGAACCAGAAAAAGCTATCTTAATCATCAAAAGTAACAAAGAAAGATCTTAACCTAAATAACATAATTTATTCTAAGAATGCAGCAAAGACACATAACAGTACACAAAGGAGGTACTGGCACTTGGTTTGGGCCCAACCCTAAGAGCTACAACCTCCTAAGAAATATTAGAGATAGTGCAAAGCTGGATTCATCTTTATAGATCAAAAAATAATAGTTACATCCCAAAAACTCTCTACAAGAAAAAGCTTGAAAATGTGCTGATACAGAGTTGCACTAAAGTGAAAAAATAGACTAACAAAATGATTAACCTACTGACTAAAATCTAACTACAATCTAACTAAAATATGACTAACGGAACTGAGGCCCTAAGCCTTTTTATTTATACAAATTGAGGACCCCAATAGTCCTCCTAAAATTTAGGAACTCGGCTGCCAAAACTTGCAGTTAACAGCAGTCCTACTTGACTTGCTTGGCTGCCCCTTGTGCTTTGAGTTTTTGATGGATAATTTGAGTTAAGGGCTCATAAATAAAGGGGACACCTTCCTACAAATCCTCTCCCTTGTTCTTCCACGAATTTGGCTACCAAGTGCTCATTAAACCTTTGATTTTATCTCAAAATTGACCAAAAATCTGCATAAAGCACACATTAGACTTTTTGGCATGATGAATAACCCAATTCGCTCTATTAGCATAAATATAATAAAAAACATGAAATAAACTAATGAGAATAGTGGATTAAGTCAAATTAGGAGGCTAAATGAGCCCATATAATTACCCATTTTTGGGGCTCATCATCACCCCCTACTGAAAGTGTTGTTCATCCTCTGAGCAACTAATCTATCTCTTTATCTTTGATGGCCTTGGTGGCCTCCTTATCATCCCAAGCTTCTGATGTTGTCTACTCATGTGTGCCATAAAATTCTGCCTTCTTGTCCATGTCCTTCCACTGTTCCTCCTATTCTGCTTGTTTGAATTCTTGTGCTTTTCCTAGCCTTGAAATACATGGAGGTTTGCATTTTTCTTTTTCCTTTTTGTTTTGTAAGTGTTCTTAATGTAGCAAGCACAACTGTTGCTTCCCTTGCCAACATTTCAAGGGATTTCTCTTTCTGTTGTTCTTTATCTTCACTTCCTGTGGAAATCTCTATGCCCACTGTTTCTGCTTGTGTCACTAATATCTCAAGGTGTGTCTATTCTTTCTCTTGCTGGGTGCCTACCTTAGCTATGGTAGCCTTCTTTTGGGCTTTCTTGGCCTTTTTCTTGCCAATCTTTGTCCTTTTTCCCTTCTCTGTTTTTGTTATTTTCTCATTTTCTGTCTTAGGCTCAGCTGTCTTGTCAAATTCCTCTTCTTCCTTATTTTCTTCCTATGTTTTGCCCTCTGCTTGAATGTCTTGTGCTCCCTCATCAATGTTCTTCTCAATTTCTTCAGTTTGCTGCTCCTGAATCCTCCTAGCATGGTGTTGAGTGCTTCTTTGTGTGTTTTAACTAGAAAAGAAATTTCTTAGGTGGAAGAAAAAACAGTCAATCACTAAAACAGAGGATAGCCGAATTTGGTTTTTTTTTTAGATCAAAGATGGAATTTCTCGTGTGCTCCTTACAATATCAAATGGCAATAATTCCCCTGTTTGAAAACTGCTGTCACCCAGAATTTGGTCTATCTTTTTATGAAAGAACATAATTTCTTTTACAGAACAGAGCATAAGGACACATGTTCTTTTCAACTCATTGATAGATATGTAAATTCGGGTTTTTTCACACACACAGGTTGGCCTCTGCTGTTGCATGTATCTTCTTTACAGGAAAATAAAAAATGATGAGGAGATTTTAGATGCAAAGAAAAAAATTGGGTAAACTCAGTGAAATATGCAGGCAGACTTTCACTTTTTTCTTAATGCACAAGCAGACTTGTACTCTCGTTTTTCAATCACATGTCGTGTTCAATTCACCACTTTGCACAAACAAATCATGCACAGAGAAGTTTTCTTGATCCTTCCTCGTTTTGAGCTTGAAATTCGATGAAAATCCTATGTTTTCTTTCTGCAGGGCTATTTTTTGCCTTTCCTATAGAAGCCTTCCTGTAGAAGTCACCCGGCTCCTGTAGAATGAAACTGTGCTTCCTGTAGAGCCTGATAGGCGGGAGATTTAAAAAAAAAAGGGCAGAAATCTGGCAGAGGGTGACTGGTTAGCTGCACTGGAAGTGGTAGATGCGTACTCCAATCGAGAATGTCGTGAAGGCACAATGAACAAAGAGTGGTGAATGTGTTAACTGAGCTGTCTTTTAACTGCTGGTGTGATTCGTGGTGAGGAGATGAGGTGGACGGATGTACGTTGGCCCCATACAGACTGTAGTGCTATTATGAAACTATATGCTGCTTGCCCGTAATCACTTCCATCAATTACGTTGGAGTTTAAACAGCCACCACTACCTGTTTTCAGTTTTCTTCCCAAGATGGATGAGCACACATGCCGATTGCACCCACTGAGTGTTGTTTGAAATAGACGAGGCACTGTCTGAACTGGATGAGGGTGGCCAGTTAGCTGGCCACCGATCTTACTTAATCACAACCATCTCATTGTCCACACAGTTCTTAAATTACATTCATGCAACAGAGGAATGGGTTTAGTCACGTACCTGGAAGTCGAATACGTTTGTTGTGAGGTGTTGTGGCCTTTCCTTCTGCTGCATGCCTTTGTTTTTGTGGATGCATGCTAGTTTGGTTGCTAATATGTGGCTATTTTTCTTATGCATGTATCCTCTGGCTGGATGTAAGCTGCAGGAGTCTATTTCAACGTTCAGATTTGCACCCTCACACTGCTGATGCTGGATTTTTACAGGACAACGACTTGTTTTGTCCATAGCTCCCAAACGATAGACTGCATTTACCTAAAACTTTCTAAGCATGTTTCTATCATCATTATGCACCTCCCATAGCAAAATTGTGGTCAATGGATGCACAAATTTCGAGAAAAACTTAAAATGGTTGAAGGTGACAGAGGTCAATTTCTCGGAAATCGTGCATTGGAATTGGCTGAAATTGTTTGAACAGGTTACTATCAACCATATGCATCTTCCCATGAAACAGGTTTTGAAATGGATGCACGGATATGGAGAAAATGCAAAAATGGTTGAAGGTGATGGAGGCTGATTTCTTGGAAACCGTGTACTAGAATTGACTGAAATTGCTCAGGCATATTTCCATCATCCCTATTCAACTCCCCATAACACAGTTTTTTAAATGCATGCATGGTTTCCAAGTTAGGGAAAAAACAAATTTCTGCTCTATGTATTTTTGTATCAGAGCTTTCTGCAATTTTTGCACAGTAAGGAAAAAATGAGCTTGGGCTATAATGCAGACTTGGGTCTCGACTGATGAGGAATCTAGATAGAGGGTAATAGTTATGGTGAGTGAAAAACTGCTGCTTGATTTTTCATTAAGGAGTTTTTGCTGGTAGTATGAAGAAAACATGATTTCTATCTGTGACTGTGCAGGAACATAAAAAAAATGAGTGCAATGGAGGTGTACGAAGATGAAAAAAGGTGACATATGGTGATGGATGGAAGCAGGGATGTTTACAGGCCTCATGGACAGATTCCCAACCTTCGGTTCCTCCTCAGAGATTGATCTTGGCTTGTTTGTAGGCTCTGTTAGAGCCTAGATTTACCTCAGGCTGAAAAGGTAAGCTTCTAGGTCCACATCAAACCACACTCAACCTCGTAGCTAGCCCTACGAGGACATGAGAGGGCTCTCTCCGGGTCAATCTTAGCAAAAGATAATCGATGGGGCTTAAGATGACTGAAATAAAAGCTAATTTTAGGCTAGGTATGAAGTGCAAGGATTTGATTTGATTTTTTGGGGGTTTTTCGTTGGAAAAAGGGAAAGGCAAATTTGGGTCCGGGGATGAAGGCCAGTTTTGCAGAGTTCTGGTTGGGGCAAGAAAGGCAATCGTTTTGATGCTTTGATTTGTGAAGATGGAGGTTTCAGACTGGTGAGAAGCTGAAGAGGGAAAAATGGTATCAAGAATCCTCTTCAAACTAAAGAAAACATTGAGAATTAAACAAAACTAAAAGGCAGAGCACAACAAGCTAATGAATTCCACCTTTGCCACTCATTTGTTTAATTTCATAAGCAAAAGAGAAAGGAAATGTACACATAAATATCAGTGAACTTACAAATTACATAGAGAAAAACACCATCAAAACACAGAGCCACAAGGATCCCAAAAAGTGTTGCAAACCCTGGTCTTTCCTTGCCAAAAATGCAAAAATCAAATGTACAATGGAGTGCCAAGCAATCCCAAGTGTCCAACCCTGAAAATGACTCAAAAGATACATGATATAGACCATCCTAACCCATTCCCATGCCTCTAGGGGTCGAGCTCATCATTCTAGGAGCCGTTTCAACCAATTCTAAACAAAGCACTGAAATCTAGGCAATCAAACAACTTGCCTCTATATGGAAGGAAACTGATTCATTCATTTAATTTTCAATTTTTAGTGAATGAATCCTCTAGAACAAGTAAATATGTGCCAAAATTACATCATAGTCATCAATTTACATCAAAATAGATCAATAATTACATCAAAAAGCAAAACTAGTCAAAACTGGCCGAATTTCTGAGCTGAAGGGTGAAAAATAGGCCAAAATCCTCTATGCGTCGCACCTGATTCTCTATGCGTAGTGCCACTTTGGAGCTGATTTTGAGGCCCTTCCTGAAGTCCAAATTGAGCTCATGATATCTCATTGGAACGCCCTGCCTGTCTACGTTCCAACCCAAGTGGAATTTCTAGATTTGGATGTCATTTGCCCCTCCAAAACTTCAATCTCCCAAGACTACTTCCTGTGTGTCAAAATAGGGGCAGTGAGGTCATTTTTTGAATGTTTTTGACCTCTTTGAGGACCCAAAACTTGCCCAAATTTCTTGACCATGAACAAGCAACCATAATTTATCATGACAAATCCAAAAATGCAAAGTTTTTTGGATTTGGAACTCTCTAGCAAAAGCGTGCGCCACGTGGCACGGCGCATAGGGAGGAAAACCCTGTTTTTTAGTGCAAAAATTTTCAAAGTGAAAAAATTGCTCCAAATTTCTTGAAATTTGGGCTGGACCTTCTCTATCAAGAGATATGATGAGCCAAGGATTCCTCAGCCAATATCCAGAGTTGATCATGCTCTTTTTTCCTCTTTTGCCTTTTGGATGCCTTCCTTAGTTTTGCCTTTAAATTCCTTATTCGAGCCTTGCAAACCTTGTTCCGTGCCATGTAGTGGAAAGCCATGTGTCTCATAAATGCGTTGTCCCTGTTGGCCTTTTCCAGCAGTCTCTCCAAGTGGATGTTGACTCTCTCGAGCCAAGACTCCCGATCATCATTAATCTTTTGCTCGAATGAAGTGAATTCAATCCTCCTCCTTTGGGCAGCTTGGCGATTCTCCCTAATGTTTTGTAACTCCATAATCACCTGATGTTCTTCAAGCTGCTTGTTTCTCTGCTCCAAGTATTTCATAATCCACTTAGCCCTCTCCAAGTTGAGGGACGAGGCTTTGATCTTTGTCTGCTGCTCCTGGATGATTTCTCTAAGATTTGCACTTTGCGGGCCCATGTCTGTAACATCATCCTGAATGAGAATGAAGTTGGTTTCTCGCTCACCTGAAGGTCCCTCATACTGCATTGGCCTCTTTCCTTTGTCCTGTACCTGTGGTGCCGATGTTGGAAGTGAGGCCCCTTCCACCCCAGGTGGAGATAACACTCGCTTGCTGCTGCAAATAACTGTCTTGTGCCCTTTTGATAAGTAATGAAAACTGACATATTAGCAGTATGAGTCTCATGGCCTTCATGCTGATAGGAGGATCCACCTGTCTCATGCCCAGCCTCTGAAGGTCCCTGTGAAGCTCTAAAAAACTCACGAGAGAGGAAATCATCCCAAGTAATGCCCTGTAATCCAAGCTGATGAACCACCACAATTTTGGTGAGAGCAAAATGGTAAATACTGTTAAACTGTTGCTGAGAGATCTTGTGCTACACAAAGGTGGTCATCCTCTCTATGTTTCGGCATATGAAGTAAGGGATGTTCATCATCCATACCCGGGTAAAATGCATCAGCAGTCTAATGGGATAAGCATACAAGCGGGAGAACCGGACCTCATAGGTGAAATACTTCATGATTAGTTTCATTAAAGGCGCATATTCATCTTTAAGGTACCGAAATGGAAACACTCTCTTGAGCTGTCTCAAAAAGTCAGGCTTGATGTATGGTTCATAGTGTTGTTAGTCAATTTTCTGCCTCTTATTCCATGGTTCTCCAATGCTAGGTATGTCGGTTGCTATTGAGATGGATTCTAGTGTAAGTGTGAAGGTGACACCAGCTAGAGTGGACTGATCACCATGTAAATGCAGTACAAACAACGAGCCAACTCATGATGAAACTGAATATTAGAAACTTTCTCACAAAACTCATAACATGACTGATACTGAAAACAAGAGACGGCAAGAGGGCAGGCCTGCAATTTAGTAAGGGTGGTTGGTTCTTCTATGATATGTCTGCCACCTCTATGAGGCCTCCAGGGTGCATGTTCCTCCATGGGTGAGTCACTTTGGGTCTCCACTTCATAATCAGATGAATGATCGGATGCCATAACTGCTGATAGACAAATTGGCTTGAAGAAACAGGTGCTGATGTATGAAAACTGTGTTGGACTACCTTTTGGTGATGTGCTTGATCTCTGTCACCAAGGGAAATAAGGGACTGCAAAGGGAGAGGAAAATAGTGAGGGATTAGGAACTTTTGGGATAGATTCAGTTAGGGAAATATGGGAGGGTTTGGGAGTTTATGTATAAGGTTAGGAATTTTTGTATAGGGTTAGGGTTTTAGGTTTTGGATTTGAGAACTTGGGAAAGGGAATTTGGGAGAAGAAATTAATAAGCTTAGGGGGATAGGGAAACTTAGGGAATGATGAAAACAAGGGACCAATGGGATGAGGGAGTGAATTTTGGTGACAAAACAGTGATTGTGACACCCTAGCAACAAGTTTCCTTGAGGTAATCTTAAAGGCTAGGGTTTGATCTTTTCACATAAGCACCATGAAACATACACCATCAAACCACCATCAAACTTGTATAGAAAACAACTTTTGAAGACTCTACCTACTTGTATCAAGACCGATGGATGCAATTTGGAATGATTGGAGCGAGTTTGGAAGTTTGTCAGGCTCTTTGGTTGTGTGCGCTGTGCAACATACCCAATGTGTCGCGCTCCCCAGTGCATCACACCCGTGTAAAATAACACTCCGTGTTTGCGCCCAGTGCGCCGTGCCTCCTGCTCTGTGCGCCGCACCGACAACTTGCAGCGGTTTTTGCCCAATATCCTCACTTTCTCATCAAATTTGCTCACTCTTGCTTCTCTTTGGCAAATGAGCTTATGACATGAAGGAATAGCTTATAGACCAAGAGCTTTTGAAATCTTGGCTCATAAAACCCACTTTTACAATGTTTCCAAATTGACTTGATTTCAAACTCTGTTTTTTAGACTTTTTCACCTTTTGGCTTTGTTGATGAACTCAATGAGCTGAACTTTGCTTGTGTTTTGCAGGTGTTGGAACTTCTTAGGCTAAGGAAAGAACCAGGGTGCAGATGAAGAAATTTACAATGAGAAAAACAAAATTTACATGATTTTTACACAATAAATGCTAAATATTCTGTGTTTTCAAACTCATTTTCGAACAATTATCAATGAAATTTATTGATAAGGAAACCTCCTCGTGCATGCTGGTGATTATTGGACACTTCGACACATTTATTTGATGAAACCCTAATGAAACCCTAGACCTACTTGACACTGGAACCCTAAAGACAACCTTTTGCAATTTTTAATGAAAAGAACACTTATATGCCTTTTTTTAAGGAGCAAACATGAACCAGAAGGTAAATGACATGAGGGACATGAGGAAAACCACTCTCGTCAAATGATCCATGTGCCTAATGGAATGCAGATGACTGGGCGAGACTCCTAGAAATGAAATGCAACAAAAGAGGTTTTGATCTCTGACGGAGGGCTGAACAAACCGACTCTAACAGACTCTATAGGATCTTCCTGTAGAAGTCACAGAACTTCCTGTAGAATGTGAAATCTCATTCTGAATGAGACCAAATCTTGGGAAAGGGTAGTGGTCATAGAGGATTGGATTGTGAGGGATGCTTGCAGCGTAGTGCTAACCTCTGTCTTTGTTTTGTGAGATCCTCCTAACCTGCAATGTCATTCCTACAACCTACAATTATTCAACAGAAATTAGATTTATTTTTCTTTTTCTCTTTTCTTCTTTTTTTTTTGAAAACAACTAGGGTGCCTCATGGAGGTTTTTACCCTAATTGCCTTCTCTGGGTGCCTCCAAGGGAGGTTTTCACCTAGGAACCTTATTCTTTTTTATTTTCTCTTCTTTCCAACCCATTGACCGCCTCATGGATATTTTCAATCAATGAGCCAACCTGAGGCGCCTCCGAGGAGGTTTTCACCTTAGATTTTTATTTTCCTCTTATTTTCATTTTTTTCTTTTTTCTACCCTACCCTACTTGAAAAACAAAATCATTTTCAAGTATAAGAATACTTCCAATGGAGCCATGTGCACATCGAAATGAGAGACAAAATGATGTGGAGGCTTGAAATGCATGCTTTGACAGGTATCTAGATTTCAGAGACCAAATGATTTGACTTTGAAGGGATCAAACATAGTTGAGGAAGAAAGTACTGCTACAACTTAGTGACCGTCTGGAACCATATCTCAATATAGCTCTGATATCCTTGGTCCTTTTGCTGATTTGGATAATTCTTCATGTCACCTTCTACCATGACCTTCTCATGTTCCTCTTTTTGTTGATTTTTCTCTGGAATACATATAGGATTTGATGGTAACCATGAGGGAGCTCTCTCGATCGCTGATTCTGTTGTCTTCTCTTTAACAAGTGCAGCCCATGGTTCTTTACTCTTCTCTTTTGCATATTCTTCTGCTGGATGTGGTCCTTCAATGAAATCAATATAATCTCTTTCCTGCAATACTCTTCCTGAGCTATGGTGAATATCATTGAGCTCAAAAGGAGTTCTTTGGAAATGTTGTGCCTTAGCATTGTAATTGGGTTGAGCTACTCCAGTGTACGGGTTTGGAAATGGTGGTATGGGTAATTGAGCGGGGGTGTATATTTGAGATGGATGTGGATGGGGTTGTGGTTGGGAAGGTGGTTTCCCACTATATACTTGCTGAGCCTACATGTTATGTGGGTTTGGGTTTGGTTGAGCCGGCATTTGGGGCTGCCTTGGTGGAGCAGGAGGCGATGGCTGCGGTTGAGTTGGTGGTGGAGGAAAAGGAGTGGGAGGAGTGTTGTACTGGGGCCTCCACCCCTGATGAGGTGCATTCCACTGAGGTTGTGGCTGAGCGTAGGGGTGAAATGGATGAACATCTAGTTGGGCATAATATAGAGATGTGAAGGACAAAGGAGGAGGTGTGGACCAGGAAGGATGAGCAGGGGGACCCCAAGAAGGCATGGAAGTGGCTTGATAGGGGTTGTAATAGGTCTGGAATGTCCCTTGCATTCCATGCTGGTAAGGTATGGGTCCATGTGGCCTCCTTTGGTTCATATAATAGAGTGGTTTAGTGTCTCCTTTGGCCCTCTGATATGCAGCTTTAAGTCCAGGTAAGGAAGGGCACTAGTTTGTAGGATGGTCTCTTTCACAGACAAAACACACTTCTATAGAGTGCAATGGACATCCGTTCCTATGATGATTTCTAGTGCACCTAGGACAAAAGATGGCCAAAGCCCTCTTGGATTCCTCTTGCTTCCTTTGGATCTGTAAGGTATCCAGTTGCATGGAAAGAAACTGCCTCATCTCGCTCTTGAAATCTTCCATCTGTTTTGCAAATTCGTTTTTGGATAAGGTACTGCTCCCAACATTTCTGTTTTCAGCCATTGGCTCCAGAGGAATGTTTTCTTCTTCTTCTCCCTATAGGTTCTTCAAACATGCCTTGTTGTTACTTAAGGGTGTTTTGTGATTGCAGCCACCGAAGAAGAGAGAAGGTTGGTTGTGTGAAGTAGTGGGAGTGTTGTGCAAACATTTTTTTGAATCATCTCTACTCCTACGAGACATGAAAGGAAATATTTTTGGTTGATTTTTGTTTTTTTCTACTTGTACCTACAAAAACTAAAATAGATTGAACTGCAACTAACTAAAATCTATCTTGCTGAAATGAAAATGTAGAATTGAAACGAAAGCAGGAATGACTAATCTATTTTGTTGAAATGAAATTGCAGAATTGAAATGAAAGCAGAAAATGACTAATTTACGCTCGCTGAAATGAAATTGCGGAATTGAAATTCTAATCTACGCTTGCAGAATTGAAACTGCAGAATTGAAATGCAGAATTGAAATTGCAGAATTGAAATGCTAATCTACGCTTGCGGAATTGAAATGCTAATCTACGCTTGCATAAATGAAATGAAAGAAGGAAATGTCTAATCTACTTTTGCGGAAATGAAATTGCAGAATGGAAATGAAAAAACTACTCTAATCTTGCTAAAATAAACTACTTAGCAGAAGGTTGCAGTAGAAAATAGAAGAAAAGCAGCAATCACCAATAATCTAACGTGTCCCCGACAACGGCGCTAAAAATATGGTGGGCTCCAGTATTGCAGTAATAATGCTACAACTCCTGGGACTCCCTTCTTTACTTTTATCAACCCGGTAGTTCGTAACAAACTTGGAAGCGACGGTGCTATATGCACAAGTACTAGCTCTCGTCGTAGGCTGTCACTTGATCAACTGGCACAAGTCTGCTAGGAGCTTAAGCCAACTTCTATGAGCTCTTAGAAGAAGCTTTTAATTGTGATGGACGAAAACTAACTCAACAGAGGCTAATCTACTTGCAAAAAAAAGCAAAAAACTGAAAGGAAATGCAAACCCTAGCAAACCCTAGTTTTACCGACTAACCCTACTGGTGCAAGAAAAGGGATGAAAGATGCAGAAATGGATGTCATTAACTATTGAATAGGTAAAATGCATGTGACTAAACTAATTCTAATGTGGAATTTGAAAAGAACATCTTTTTTTGTATTTTTGAGTAATTTTGCAGAATTCTAAAGCATGTGCTTTAACTATTTTTTGTTGTACAGAGGTTGATCGGTGAAAGGAAATGGGGTAGGTGCTTGCAGGAGGTTGAGAAGGTGAGAAGAGGGCCTAAGGGGTCCCTAGCACCCTTCCAAAGAGTTTCACAGTGATCAGATCTCAAAAAACTGCTCACGTGATCTTCTAAAGGAAGTCTGCAGGGGTTCTACACGATGTTCTATAGGATGTTCCGAAAGAGGATTTTGGAGGGTTGATGGTGGAAAAATGGTGGAAAAGTGGAAATTGAGGTTGGATGAGGATGTGAAGGGGTCTAGGACCTGGTGAATGAAACTAAGGAGTGATTAAGGTGATTGGAGTTGTTCAAGGATGGGGGAAGC
The DNA here is from genome assembly GCA_000404065.3 of Pinus taeda. Lineage (NCBI taxonomy): Eukaryota > Viridiplantae > Streptophyta > Pinopsida > Pinales > Pinaceae > Pinus > Pinus taeda. Next base: position 35,112 of record APFE031469095.1, on the reverse strand, counting down.
AATGTTGCACAAAAGGGTAGAAATTAGGGCAAAGTGAGAAAATGTGGCAAATGAAGGGAAGGAATCTGAGTTAGGGGGTTGGAGCAAGTTTTCTGATGGAGGAAGGGTAGGCATGGAGGTATCACAGGTGTTCCGTACACTATTTTCCAAAACTGATCAAACAAAGACTAGGAAAACCAAAGATCTAGCTATTTTGACCTAATTTGTCCTAAAAACCATAAACATGATGAACATAAGTTTATTGGAAGAAAATAATGCAAGATAACCATGAAAACTAAGCAAGAATAGATTCTAAACATGCAAGTACAACTGGTATCAATTTTCCTAACTAAAATTCTAACACTAGTAATTGCATGAAGGGGCAAGAACAGTGTTTTTGTGGCAGCAAGGGCGCCTTGGTCTCAGCTCATGGTCCCAAGGAGGGAGAGGTGAGATCAAGGGTTACTTGATGGCCTTTTTTAAATATCTTTTCTGTTACCAACCTGTCAAATCAACCTAAACCAGAAAAAGGTATCTTAATCATCAAAAGTAACAAAGCAAGATCTTAACCTAAATAACAGAATTTATTCTAAGAATGCAACAAAGACACATAAAAACACACGAAGGAGGTACTGGCACTTGGGTTGGGCCCAATCCCAAGAGCTACAGCCTCCTAAGAAAGATTAGAGCTGGTGCAAAGCTGGATTCATCTTTATTGATCAAAAAATAATAGTTACATCCCAAAAAATGTCTACAAGAAAAAGCTTGAAAATGTGCTGATACAGAGCTGTAGTAAAGTGCGAAAATAAACTAAAAAAATGACTAACCTATTGACTAAAATATAACTACAATCTAACTAAAATCTGACTAATGGAACTAAGACCCTAAGCCTTCTTATTTATACAAATTGAGGACCCCAAGTCCTCCTAAACTTTAGGAACTCGACTCCCAAAACTTGCAGTTAACAGCAGTCCTACTTGACTTGCTTGGCTGCCCCTTATGCTCTGAGTTTTTGATGGAAAATTCAAGGTAAGAGCTCATAAATGAAGGGGACACCTTCCTACAAATCCTTTCCCTTGTTCTTTCACGAATTTGGCTACCAAGTGCTCATTTAACCTTTGATTTTATCTCAAAATTGACTAAAAATCTGCATAAAGCACACATTAGACTTTTTGGCATGATGACTAACCCAATTCACTCTATTAGCATAAATATAATAAAAAACATGCAATAAACTAATGAGAATGGTGGATTAAGTCGAATTAGGAGGGTAAATGAGCCCATATAATTACACATTTATGGGGCTCATCAACAAGTCATCATGGCATTTTCACTAAAAATTCTGTTTGGGATGTTTTAGATGGTGAAAATTTAGGGATATTGAGGATAGGTCTCAAGGAACATCTTATTTAAATTTTAGATTTTGGTGCACTATACTTGCTAATATATACTTTGTGGAAGTTGGGATTTATAATTGGTTCTAAAGTTTATTCCAAACAAGTCATCTCAGTTTTTTTGTTATAATTTTTTTTATGTTGTTTCAAAAAATGAAATTTGGATACAATTGGGAAGACATCTCAAGAAACACCTACTAAAAATTTCAAATTAATATTTTTTATGCTTTTAGATATATATACCTTGTGTAAGTTATGTTTTCTGAAGGGCCCTGAAATCAATTTCATAAAAGTGGGTTTAGCATTGTTGTTATAACATTTTCCTATGATCCCTTAGACTTTGTAATTCAAAGGTATAAGGATACATAATAAAGTACCTCAAGTAAAAATTTCATAATTATATTTGAAGAATTGACAGTGCCACACTATACAAGTTTGCTCGTGGGTAGAGGCTAAAAATCAACAACTTTTCGAAATTTACCATAACTTTTGCTTGGACATCAAATTTTAGTCAAACCTATGGAATTCAAAGAATACATATCTGAGTATTACAAACCAAAATTTCATATTCAAAAGAGCACAAATCTCATAGAAAAAGGTAAGCCATTTAGATATATTCCAAATTATGATTTTAAAGGTGTGTATCTTACAAGTGACATAATATTTGATTAGAAGATCCATATTTTTAGGTGACTTAAAGTTGTGATAAAGTGAAGTATCATTGTTATTTTACCACATGCCTCCAAAGAAAGATCCAAAAATTACTATACAAATTAAATTGCCTCAAGGCTCATACATGACTCATGAAGAAATAGATTATGTCAACTATTGGATAGTCGAGTGGGAAAGTCAGTTTTCATTGTTGCAAGAATCACATAAAAGGGACATTGAATAAAAAATAGATGAAAACAAGGAAGAAATGGATAAGAGGGAAAAATGGAACAAAATAATATATAAGCCATAAATGAGAGGTTCCTTAAAATTGATAATGCATTTGAAGGAATTTAAAAGTAAAGGTAATATTCAAGTTGAACAACTTGCCAATAAAAGAATTTTTCAAGTGGATTTGACTATAATTATTTAGCTATTAATGGGTGGTTTCTTAAAGCAGTGAATCTTCCCAAAAATGAATTAAAAAGGGCTGATGGAACATATTTCATTACCTAGGCTGTACCAACTAGAGCTATATTTTGAATTGCATAATATTATGGATGACAAGTGAAGGATCCACATAGTAACTTTTAACTTTGAGATAAAACCCTATTGATGGTATCAATGGGTAGTTAAAAGGAAGCCCCATTCTCATCATTATACTTGGGGTTTATTTACAACAAACTTAGAAGCACAATATGGCAAAACTTGGGAAGAATAGTATTTTATTTAATTGACAAGAATCAAGCAATTTGGTCATATTGAAGATTATGATCTAAAATTATTGATTTTGGCCACAATTGTTAATAAGATAAGGGGTGAACATTTATAGGAACCATAAATGGGTGGACTAAAAGAAGGCAATAAACATGAGCCTTTCCTAACACATCTAGAAAATGTTATGGAATTTATGCAATTTTCTTGTTATATTCAATCCAAGAAGGCTACACATAAGTTTTCCATGGGATCATACATAGGAAGCAAAGATCATTTTGGGTTTCATAAAACAACCCTACTTCAACAATATTGAAAATTTTAACAACAGTAGGAAACAAGAGCATCGACAACATACTATGAAGGGAAGCATGCAAGATGCAATAGCAAGATACAAAATTTTGTGCCATTTCAAGCAAAGTTGTCTGAAATTCCAAGTTTCAAGACAAAGTTATCTATAATTTCAAATTTTTCGAAGACCTTATGGAACCTGTGCATAAAAAATCCAGCAACTACACCATGCATAGTAAGTTAGCTTCTATTATGATTTTATCAAAAACACTACAAAAATAAACTTAATAATTCATCAAAATATTCTCTCAAACATTTTACAACAATTTCCTTTACCTTTTAATTGTTTGTACATTGAGAAAACAAGAATTAAAAATCAAATTTCAAAAATAAAGTTAATAACTCATCTAAATATTCTATCTAAGCATTTTACAAAAATTTCTTTTATTTTTTAGTTGTCTATGCATTGAGAAAAAAAGGATTAAAAATAACCAGAGGTGTTGAGAAGCTCATTCCAGGTTAATATGAATTTATGCTCCATATAGTATAAATATAAGGATTTTATTATTGTGGGTAGGGGTGTTACAGGAAGACATGGTAAACATAAAACACATCTCAACCTACCTGTGTTGTAGATTCCCCTCCCTTAATTGTACCTAGTTAATATATATGCAGATTTTAAGAACACAAGCGATATGATAAATCAAAATTGAACTTACCATCTTGGCCATGTCATTGCAGAAGGCAAGTTGACGATTCTGGAACCAACCATTGAAGTGACATTGAATAATGTTAAATACCACCATTTTCCATTTCTAAGAGATGTTATCAAAAGCCAATGATATGGGCTTATCATTTTCTCAGTGATTTTATTCAAAAAAGAAGATCAAAATAAAACTTGTAGATTATTTGAGATGAATATTTCACCAACCAAAAAAATATATATTTGTTTATTTTTTTCAAATGAAAGAATGTTAAATATCCTACTTTCAATGTTGGCAAGTTTCATGTCCTTAGGTTTTTTTTGTTTGGACTCCTTGAATTAAGAGTGGCCATAAAGAGTGAATTTTAAATTCCTATAAACTTTTCCTAAATTATAATGACTTTGAATTTCTAAATCACAATGGCTTTTAATTTGAATTAACTACTTAAAACAAAAATAAAAAATAAAAATGTGTACACCAATAGAACAATTAGAACAAAATGCTACCACAGATTAGTGTACACCAATTTACATTTTACATTGCTCCATCGATAGTGCAATACTAATAAAATCGAAGCAGAAATTACATTAAAGCAAGTATCCTAGAGGTGTCGAAAATAGAAAGACAAGCATCAAATACAAATACGTTAACAAACACAAGGGACATGAAGAAAGAAAGGTTTCCAGGAAAGGGGTAGAGGATTTTTTAGACATGTTACAATTTTTAAAAATGAAGCTTCATAAAATAATACTAAGTTAATTGGGAAAAACAACTATGAAACTCATGCAGCGACAAATGATGCATCACCATTAGTTTACCTATTAAGTTAATTCGGAAAAACAACTATGAAACTCATGGTACAACAAATGATGAGTCGCCATTAGTTTACCAACTACTAGTGAATGATTTGATAGATACATATATTGTTTATGTTATATTCTCTCGTTGCCATCTGAAATAAAAAGATAAACCTTGTTAATAAGAAATGAGCTATGGCTCGGGTTCTTCCACAGATGATTAACGTGGTTATACAACTGAGTCTCGGTTTCCATTGCCTCTACTTTCATAACAGTTGCTCCTACTCCATCATATTAATTTTGCTTCATGCGAAAATTGCTTCAATCTAACAGTGACTGCTAATGAACGAGATGAAGGAGCGTGACCTTTTGATCCTATCCCTAGTGTATATCCCCTCAAGGTTGTTTTGAACCAGTGTCTGTAGAGGAAATAGGCCATCTGTAAAAATGAGTTGCAATGGAAAGTTTTAAAACACCAGGGTTGATTCAACCAACGTGTAAGGGTGGGCACGTAGGGATATCCATGATTTAGCAGGAAAGGCAGGCAGCAGGAACACGGAGGAGATTAGGTAGGTTACTCGATACGGTGTTTGCATGTGACTTTCCATCTGTCGAAGTAGAAGGACACATGGCATGGCACAACGAGTTGTGAGCTTAGTAGTTTTCCCTTGTGTTGTCATTTGACACCCAAAACTCAATGCTAATACTTGGGAGCTTTGGTTGAACATTTTTTGCATTAAGTAGGCTTTGTGCATCATTTAATACAAGTGCTTTAAGCAAAAAAAATTACATAGAATTTGTGCATATGCTGAAATAGAATTTTATATAAATTTTATGAATGATTTAATGGAAATTCCTTGAACCATATATTATATTTGTCATTATATAGTTAATCACGGACAACATGGTCGCCCGTAGCTCATTGACAATGAAATTACAGTCATTTAGGGATTTTCGTTCAAGTATTTGAACCGAATGGTAATGTGGTTGGAAGGGGAAAGTGTTTTTCACAAGTAGAAAATATTAGAGTCAAAATGATGCTTTAGGAGCTACTAATCAATAAAATTTCAGTTTAGATAATACAAATAGAAAAATTTGTATCAGTGTCAATGTATTCATTTCGTTGAGTATTGTAGATATTTATTCATAGACACATAATAATATGAAAACAAATCCTTTGGATAGCTCAGTAGGGACTACCTTTACCTCTGGCACTTGTTTTTATTATATCCATAAACACTAGAAAACCCTTAATTTCTCCAAAACGCATATACCATATCAACAGAGATGATATTATGGAACCCATTGGAGTTAAATTTGATCATTTCACCATGCTATGCTAGTTCAAATTTTCTGCATATCAATGACTCTAATGGTAATAAGACATATGGTTATAATGAGGAAAAGGTCGGTCCATGCTCATGGACACACCAACACATATGCTCTCAAGCATAGAGATTCATCTACTATGTGTAACAAATACCTTGAGCTTAATTCTATCGTGGATTCCCCAAATATTCCAGGATTTGATGAACAGACAAAGGTAAGGCTAATTATTTGACCTTTCCCATGTCCGTTAGATCTTAGAATATTCAGGGAATCCCGAATCAACATAAAGATGGCCAAAAAACTTTTCATTTATTCACTTAAAGATGTGAAAGCATTGTCATCTTAGGCATCCAGCCCACAAAGAAAATGGAAACATAGAACACTGACCATGGATGGCATCAAAATAAATAACCCACAAGAAGAATTGCATGTTTACCTATTCAAACATAGTAGTGAAGCTTCCCAATCTAAAGATCTTGAGTAATTAATCACATACTTACCTTGGCCATCATACCAGTTGGAATGTAGAGTCCACCATCCATTTCCACCACCTAGTTGATGTTGAATATCTTTTCAATGTAAACCTTTTGAATTTTTTTAGGATGGTCTCAATTCCACCAGGATTCCTAGGCATCTCATAAAGTATCTCCCTACCACCTGATATTGATAGCCATTGATTGATATATCTGATTCCATATTTTCGTAGTTGTAGGGAATTGCAAGAATAAATGATTTATTTTTTCTACATTATTCCTGCATAATATACACCAAGAGGGTCCCTGAAAGGTTTGATGTTGGAGGTTATCTCCCGTGGGACTTTATTACACAGTAAACACCACATAAAAATACTTTCTTTTGGTGGACCCTTTAATTTCCAAAGTGAACGCCACCACCAAACAGGGTTGAGGGGTTCATGATCAGCATAGATGTAGGGGTATCCCTCTTTTGGAGTATATCTACCATGATGATAATTGCCCAAACTAATTCATCTTCCCTTTCATGTATTCTTATGTAAGCCTCTAATAATGCATTTGTATAGTTTGACCAGTCCTGATTCCATATCACAAGAATCCTAAGATCCTGTGCAGATTTCCATGACCGTCCAAAAATAGTAGAATTTGATGGGTCTTCTATTTGATCTAAATTCCTTATACCATATGCCTCCAGGAATTGAATAAGTTCAGGAGGTAGTATGTGATAATTTCCACTTCTGGACCATGCATCCATTCCAACACGAACCTTCCCACCTAATCCTACTCTACATGCCAAACTTGCTCTGATGTATCCAAAGGAATTTAAAACAGATCGCCAAATCGTAGAGATGTCAAATTTGTTCCATCTTGGCAATATGATCCATTCATCAATGTATTGTGGGCTAATGTATTTTCTGATGACCACCTTTATTCATAGATTGTTTGTAGTTAGGAGTTGCCATCCCATTTTTGTTGCAAGGGCTTTAGAAAAACATACAAGATTCTTCATCCCCCAACCTCCCCATTTTTTGGGAATAGAAATGTGATCCCATCTTACCCATGCAAATGGCCTACCTTCCTTGTTCCCTCGCCAGAGAAATATACATCATATCTGTTGAATTTTAGTTAATATTCCTTTTGGGATCCAAGCCAAAGACGTCCAATATACAAGGATTGCCTCCATCAATGATTTGATAAGGACTAAATGAACCAACCTCGATAACCATTGGTAATGCCAGATATTCATTCTTCTTTCAACCTTGGCTACTAACCACATCCAATCTGCAATTTTATAATTATTTGGTTCGAGCCAAAATCCCAAGTAGTTGAGTCCATCTTCAAATGTTAATATTCTATACAAAAATATTTGTTTTGTAAAATCTAATTCGTACTAAGTACACCCCATAGTAGACAGAGTAGATTTCTCCTTATTTCTCTCCATCCCTGTGACCTTACAGAATAACTTAAGAATGATATTGAAGATAGTTGAATCATTAACGGTCCCATTCAGAAAAATGAAGACATCATCCACAAATAGTAAATGAGACAAGGTGATATTTGCTGCAATTTTAACACCTTTGTTTCTCCCCTAATTCCTTTCTTTAGATATCATTCTACTCAAGCCCTCCATTACCAACAGGAAAAGTAATGGTGATAAAGGGCATCCCTGCTTGCGCCCGTGCTCTGCATGAAAAAAAATTGATGTCGATCCATCGATGATAATATTGTATGAAACAAAGGTTATACAACACATTATCCATCTTATGAGTCAACAACATCTGCAAGTACAACCATCTGATCCTATCATATGCTTTGGATAGATCAAATTTAACAATCATACCCTTCATATTCTTAATTTTTAAGGAATGTAAACCTTCATGTGCAATGCCTATAGCTTCACGAATATGGCATTTGTCCAAAAAGAAAATTGTTCCTTTCATATATATGTTGTGATAAAATAGGCTTAATGTGATGTGCAATGATCTTTGCAATGATCTTATAAATGCAAATACATAGATAAATAGGTCAGAAATCATTAAAGGTTTTGGGCTTATTAGATTTGGGAATTAAAGTTATGAATGTGGCATTGTATGCATCATACATTTTTCCATTCATCCGATAGTCCTCTATGACCCTAAGAAGATCCTAACCTATCATTTCAAAGAAGGCCAAATAAAATTCCACAAGCCAACAATTCGGACCCGGACTCTTAGCTTTTTTTAACCATTTAATCACAGCCTTAGTTCCCCCAAGGTCACAGGCCTGCTCAGGTCTTCATTTCCTTCATCATCTACAAATCGAGGAAAAATGCTAGCTACATGTATAAACTCTGCCAAATATGCCTCTTGTGGGGCTTTAAACAAATTCCCAAAGTGATTAATACCGAGGTCTGCTAGTCTGCGGAAGGATTGTACTAATGAGCCCTCCTCATCCTCCAAAGACCATATAGTATTAATAGCCTTCTGTCCTCTTGCAAATTATTGAAAAAAAAATGTATTTTCATCACCCACTTATAGCCATATAGCTCTGTTGTTTATCCTCCAAGTTTCTTCCCTTTATTTTAATATCCTGAGTCTCTCTGATTCTAGTTGTAAAATATAGCATTTGGATTCAATAGAAGCAAACCCTCCACTATCTGGATATTTAACCTGGCTAATTCAGATTCAATGTTCTTGAGAGATTCTTCATCCTTCTTCTTTTTTTCCTTTCCTCATCCTATCGTCCTTTGCTTCATTCATAGTATATTTCCAACAAAGTGTTAAGTCAATGACCTTCCTTAAATCAGTGATCTATCCTTCCATGTCCTTTTAACAATTCGATGAAAATCCTCATCTCTTAACCATGTTGAAATAAATTTGAAAGTGCCCTTGGTTTTGGGGATATACCTTGTATTTCTAGACATATAGGTGAGTGATCCAATATTCCTCCAAATCCAACCCATTGCCTAATCATTTCAAACTTATCCATCATATATTCCTTGATTAGGAATCGATCAAGCCGCCTAGCTAACACGGCTTCCCCAATTCTTCTATTTCTCTAGGTCGGTTGAAGACAAGCCACTGGTATGTCAATGAGTTTATTTTTCTCCATCATTTGTTCAGAAAATTCCATGAGAGATTCTACCTAAGCCTGATTTCCCCAAGATTTTGCATGACCCATAGAAAAAATTAAATATCCCCCTGTATTATTTTGTCCTTCTGCATGAAAGAAGACCTCATAACTGCCTCCTAGAATGCCACCCGATTGTGACAGGGAGCATATATATTTACAAGCCTAATGTCCATCCCTAATTCTTCAAAAAAACATTCTTCATTAAGACTCCTTCCCTTCCCCAAATATTTACTAACTTCATTGATCTACAATTTATGCTTATAGCAATGCCTTGAGATCTACCTCGTACATCTAAGGCATGGAAGGTCCATCATGGAATAATGGCTTCTAGGAGCACTATAATATGGGAACTATCCCCAAGTGTCTCTTGAAGAAATATTACATCTACCTTCTCTAATACTAGAATTCTCCTAAGGGCTAGTTTTCTAGCAGGGCTAGCCAACCCCCTGCAATTAAAGGATATCCACTTCATCGGGAAACCAATTTCAGGTTGCCTCTTGCTCTAAGAACCCCATCAAGTGATAATTGTCTACCTTTTGCAACATCCATACTGGCCTTATGGATAGCTTTCGATATATAGGATTGCCTACCTCAAGAGGATTTGGGAATCTTCAGAAGAGATGAGAGACCTAATCCTCGACCCGCAGCTATGGGTTGTTTAGATAGAGATTCAGGTTATATCTATGGCTTGCATTACATTCAAAAGAGATATACTCCCTTGCGAGCATAGATTCTTGTGATACTACAGGGATGGCAGGGAAAGGATTTGGGCAACATTCAAGGACAGAGGCCGACAAGTAATCAAACTTATATCACATAGAGATAACGCTACCCCAACATTCCGAGCATGACATGATGTAGATGGATTATTCAAAATATAAGGTTCTAGAGATAGGAAAGAGAAATCAATACCCAGGGGGGACCAGTTTTTGATGCACGGGCTCGAGTTACCCTCAGTGATGAAGGACGAGAAGAGGAGACATGTTTCCCTTTATCCATTTCCATCCCTTTTGTCTGATGAACCAAACGCTTTTGTGGCATCTAATTCATGTCATTCGGTCTAGCTCCATTCCCTTCATTCCCATCCATAGACTCTAGTACCTTCTTATCTTTTGCATGCAGTGGGTATTCATTGAATAGGTGACCAACTTCATGACACATCCTACATCAAAAAGGAACCCCCTCATAATCCAATTTTTGCAATCTATTAATGCCCCGCCATTGAAGCTTCAGGATTTCCACCAGCCCTTCTCTAGTATCCACATGAACCAATATGTGAGCAAAAGCCATCTTGCAAGATTCTACAAAAGATTTATCGTAATCTAAAAAACCCCCAAATCATTCCCAATACATTTGAAGACATCTTCGGTCCAAAGTTGAAGTGGCATCACAGGCATTCTTAACCAGATTGATCCCACCCCCAACTTCTCTCTCTCTGGGTCAAAAAGAGGTGTCCATCTCTTCATCATAACTAGAACCATTTCAATATTCCAACACTTCGTCAATACCCATGATGCATGTTTTGGCCTATTGAGACGTAATGAAAACCACCCCCTGGTCATAGTCACCACAGTTGGCAGATTTTCCAAAACCTGACCCCAAACCTTTGTGACCCATTTATTTAGACGCGTCAATGAGTAGTTCCTCCCATGAACCCTACCTACTAGTACATGATTTGTCATATCCTGACTTCATCCAATTTGACGCCCTCCCCTAGAACCAAAAATCTCTCTCTTTCTCTAACTTTAGTGCTCTTTGATTTCTTCTCTCTCTTCTTCTACAAACCCTCATTTGAATTTCCAATATCTTGTGAGCGTATGTTTGTAGATATGTTAACCCTAGGTTCCACCTATTGACATTCAGGACTACTAACTAGAATTCCTACAAAACAACTTGAGGTATGTGCTGAGGATATATTCTGGAGGTCCTGATTTAGGTGTATTGTGCCAATGTCCTGTGCTTGGCCACATTGCATAGTATATTGAACCCTAGAGGGCCTCGAGCTAGTAAAATTTTTAGAAAATCCATTATTCCCATCTCGATTGGGGGATCCATAGCAATGTTCTTCTGCTGAACTAGGGTTGATGCATGTCTCAAGAAATTGCAGTGAGGATAGGGATGGAATCGAGAAATCTGCTTGTTGCTATAAAAGACGTATGCATTATTCCCTGAATTCTGATACCCTAGAAAATTTTGTCTGGATGTCAACAGTAGGTTTTCAAATTCTAGGGATGTGGGGCTTTCATATACCACCTTCAGTGAAACCCTAGATTCATCAACCTGCCAAGTTGGTATCCCATTTGCTCCCGGTGACTTCATATCTAGATCAGCACAGAGTCATAGGGATCTGTTGAGTAATCTACTAGTTCTTCATCCATCTCCACAGTGTATCTTTAACCTACAAAATATAGTTGCCTCCTTGATACCTGACAGATAATCCACCCCATCGAAGAACACATGCCCGAGCCCCACACCTTTAAACCTATGCTATAAATAGTAAATAATGCCTTGTTCTGATATCATCAGTGTTGTTGCAGTCATCGTCTGGTGAATATTAATCAAACCCTAGCAGGAGTTACAAGTTCGATCCTTCGCACAACTTTAGAGCCATCCTTTTGTCATTAAAGACATGCTTTTATAGCGACTACTATCACATCTCCTTGCTAAATGCCACTTCTCCTAACTCTTCTCATCATGCCCATTATACAGATACACTCAACCAACATGGAATGAGACTAATATATATCTATGATATATAAACTTGAAGTTCCTAGATTTACATATATATTGGCACACCTATTTCTAACTTGGCCATAATGGGACATAAGTTGTGGGGTAGTATAAAATATGGTGTAATATTCCTAATGGAAATTTTACAACGATAACAAATGCATGCAAAGATAATAACACATAATTTTTCAAAAATGCATACACATAAACTAGAAATATCTCCAAATCCACAAACTAGCCAAGATTTTATTAATAATAGTGTTGTGGTACAAATGAGTTGGAAATAATGCACCTGGGCTTGCATAAGGCAAGCTACAAGCACCAGGTGATGAATACAAGAAAGCTCAATAACTATAATAGCAATCTCCTTTAGAAAATTGTGTTGCTACTCCAAAACTATATTGTTGCTTGACTTCGTCCCCTGATTTTCACACTCTAGAGTGCCCAAAAAATTGTAAAAAATTAAGAGGGTGCTCCTTGCCAAAAACCCAAAAAAAAACCAGAAAGGATTTGGCTTATCTCCAAGCGAAAGTTGAACCCAAAAAATGGTGCAAATTCCCCAGCTAACTAGCAATTCACCCTGCTATAGGAATTAGGATTTTATGTGTGAATATAGCCTGAAAAATTCTGTAAAATTATCTATAGACTCCTCTCAATAAACCCACAAAAACTTAGAAATTTGACTGAATCCACCAATCCCCGGTGACCCTCAATAAGTGAAAATTGCCCAATTTGGCCAGAAAACGCCCCACAAAACTAATATTGTTGAATTAAGCCCAAATCCACCACTGGGAATTTCCCCAACTTTGGCTAAATTCTCCCCTGAGGAATACGTCGAATCTCCAGCCTTTATCTCTCCTCAACCTCTATTCCTCCAACCTTTGTGCACTTCCAGAAATGTAGAATTTTGGCCCCAAGAATTCTCTCAACTCAGCCCATCTGAAATAACTTGCAAATATTCCCAATGGAAACTCTAAATTGGGCTCTGTAAATTGCCTCACTAGGGAGACACTCAAATTTCTTCGAAATGAGGATGGAATTCCTGCTTGGAAATTCCTTGTGCTGAATAGCATGATTGTCTTAGCTAAGTAGCTCAAGAGAACTAATGTTGAATTGTCAAATGATCAAAAATACCAAATGGAGGCCTCCAAGCTCTATTTATAATTACTTTTCCTCTCCCTTGGTGGTCCCCACCTTCCACTAATAAAATATTACTTTGCCACCATTCTTCATTAAATAATAATTTCCACTTTTCTCCCATAAAATAATAAATTCTCCTTTTTAGTCAATATCACCAAAATTTGACAAAACTCCTTAGTGAGTTTTGCACTCACAAAAATTGAGAACACTACATATGGATTAAGTAAAGGCTTGTAGACAAACAAAAAAGAGGATCTTCACTTGATCTAATTGATAGAATCTAATGGTGAAGGGCATTGGCCTGCTGTAGCCAAAAAAAATGGTAAGAATTCTCAACAGACATGGATTTTACAATTTGTTTATTAATTTAAATATAAAAATTAATCTCGGTCTCCTAGCGATTATAACAATATATAGTGAATATATTGGTGAAACCACTTCATACAACCCTAGAGAATTGTTGAAAAGAGTAGCATGTTTCGTTGGGTAAATTATCTTCGACCAAACCTTAAATGTGGTAACATTTCACATGATGAAGAAGACATATAAGAAGACTTCATAAATTGTTGGGAATTGATGGGGAACATCATTCATCTAGTAAATTATGTCATTCACAGACCTGTCATATTTTTTTATCCATCTTAAACTATATTGGCATTAATCCATAATCGTATATCAAGTAGAATTAATGAAGAAATAAAAAACTACTAGAATACTCATTAGAACAAGAAAGCTCATGGAAATACATGCATTGGCTAACTAAAGTCCCTTACGCTAATAAAGCCAAATGTTAAAGGACCAAATGTTAGTATGTATTATGACTCCAACATTAAATAACCGTTAGGGTAAAAGAGAAAAGTTATTTCCTATATTGTAATACAAATGCTAAAGAAGGGATCAACATCTTATTAGTCCCTGACTTCGGCATGGAAGGGACCATAGTGATCGCTTGGTGGTTGGCCGCCAATTAATTCATGTTTTGACCCCAAAAAAATTCCTTTATTCCAATTTAACCAGAGCTTTATATTGGCAATCTCATTCACGAAAATTTTAATCAATGTTTTTGGGTTTAGAAACATTTGACCTCTTATTGCAAACTTCGGCAAACTTTGAGTGTCCCGATGCAAGAAGATTAGGGAAACATTATTTTATCCAAAGTCCAATTGCGGAAAAGTTTTCATATATCCAAAGTTTTCTAGTATCCAAAGTTTTCTAATGCAACGCTTTTTTATATCCAAAGTAATTTTTAAGCACAGTTCCTCATGCCCTTCTAAGTCCCTTTCCACATGGCTATCTACATGCAACCATGTATTGTAAAATAATCCTTAGTCGGTGCATACGGCTTAAGTAGAAATTACCAAACCATTTTTAATTCCATCAATATGGTTGAAGGAGCAAGCTTAGCTTTTTTCTTTCATGTTTGAGTAGATGTATTGAAAACTTTAACAACAATAGGAAATAAGAGCATCAACAACATACTATGAAGGGAAGCATGCAAAATGCAATAACAATATACAACATTTTGTGCCATTTCAGACAAAGTTGTTTGAAATTCCAAGTTTAAGAGACAAAGTTGTTTGCAATTCCAATTTTTTCGGTGTCCTTGTGGAACCTATCCAATAAAAGTATTGCAAGTACACTATGCATAGTAAGTTAGCTTCTACTATGCTTTTACCAAAAAATTTGCAAAAGTAAAGTTAATAGCTCATCTAAATATTTTCTCAAACATTTTACATCAATTGCCTCTACCTTTTAATTGTTTGTACATTGAGAAAACAAGGATTAAAAATAAAATTCCAAAAATAAAGTTAATAACTCATCTAAATATTCTCTCAAGCATTTTACAACAATTTCCTTTACCTTTTAATTGTTTATACATTGAGAAAACAAGGATTAAAAATAACCAGAGGTGTTGAGAAGCTCATTCCAGGTTAATATGAATTTATGCTCCATATAGTATAAATTTAAGGATTTTATTAATGTGGGTAGGGGTGTTACAGGAAGACATGGAAAACATAATGCACATATCAAGATACCTATGATGTAGAGTACCCTCCCTTAGTTGTACCTAGTTAATATGTACGAAGAGTTTAAGAGCACAAGAGTGATGATAAATCAAAATTTAACTTACCATCTTAGTCATGTCATTGCAGAAGTTAAATTGACAATTTTTGAACCAACCATTGTAGTGACATTGTCTAATGTTGAATACCGCCATTTTCCATTTCTAGGAGATGTTATCAAAAGCCAATCATCTGGGCTTGCCATTTTCTCAGTGATTCTATTTGAAAGGCAAAATAAATAGAAAACCAACAGATCCTTTTAGAAGAATATTTCAGCAAAAAATTAAAAAATCATTTTGTTATTTTTTTCAAATGAAGGAATGTTAAATATCCCACTTTCAATGTTCGCAAGTTTCATATCATTAGGTTGTTTTCTTTGGACTTCTTGAATTAAGATTTTCCACAAGCAATGAAGTTTAAACTCCTATTAACTTTTCCTAAATTATATTGGCTTTGAATTTATAAATCAAAATGGCTTTTAATTTCATAGAAACTTCCTAGAACAAGAATAAAAAATAAAAATGTGTATGCCAATAGAACAATTAGAACAAAAGACTACCACAAATTAGTGTACACCAATTTACAGTGCTCCACCGACAGTGCAATATTGATAAAATCCAAGTAGGAAAAACACTAAAGCAAGTATCCTAGAGGTGTCTGAAACATAAAGGCAAGCATCAAATACAAAGACATTAACAAATGCAAGGGACAAGAAGAAAGAAAGATTGCCAGGCAAGGGGTAGAGAATTTATTAAACGTGTTACAGTTTTTAACAAAGAAGCTTCATAAAATAATACAAAGATAATTGGGAAAAACAACTATGAAACTCATGCAACAACAAATGATGTATCACCATTAGTTTACCTATTAAGTTAATCGGGAAAAACAAATATGAAACTCATGCTACAACAAATGATGCATCACCATTAATTTACCTAAAACTAGTGAATGATTTGATAGATACATATAATGTTGATGTTATCTTCTCTCACTTCCTACTTAAATAAAAATATAAAACTTGATAATAATAAGTGAGCTATGGCTCGGGTTCTTCAATAAATTATTAACTTGGTTATACAACTGAGTCTTTGTTTCCATTGTCTCTACTTACATAATAGTTGCTCTTACTCCATAATATTGTTTTGATTCATGCAGAAGCTTCTTCGATCTCGATCTCAATCAAGACTGCCTACTAACCAAAGTCTTACCTGAAAAAATGAGCAAACATGGCACCTTAAATAACAAGAATAGGGGAAATAGGAAGTGATTGAATTCTGAAAAGGGAAGGTGACCTAATTATAAACCCTCGTTTTCTTAACCCTATTTATAGAGACTACACAACAGTGTCCTGGATTTAGGAGCATCTCATAATGTAATGAATCGATACCTACTAATGAAAAATATGAAGGAGCTTGGCCTTTCGATCCTATCCCTAGCGTATATCCCCTCCATGATGATTTGAACCAGTGCCTATAGAGGAAATAGGCCATCAGTAAAATGAGTTGCATTGGAAAGTTTTAAAAAACCAGGGTTGAGTCAACTAGCATGTTAGGGCGGACAAGTAGGGATATCCATGAAATATCTGGCTAAGAAGGTGGCAGTCAGCATGGGAGACATTAGGTAGGTTATTAGAGACGTTGTTTTCATGTGAATTTCTAGTTTTCAAAGTAGAAAGACACATGGCATGGCACAACAAGTTGTGAACTTGGTAATTTTCCTTTATGCTACCATTCGACACCCAACAGTCATTTCTAAGACTTGGGAGTTGTGCTTGAACTTGGGAAAACATTTTTCCTATTAAGTAGGCTTTGTGCATTATTTAATTAAAGTGATAAAATATAATTTTATAAGTTTGGGTTACTAGTTAGTTAATTAAGTAATTTTTCTTTACATGGAATTTGTGCATACTGAAAGAGAAGTTTATATAAGTTTTATGAATGATTTAATGGAAATTCCTTGAACCATATAATATATATTTAGTTAGTGGAAAAAATACTATTATACAACGTAAAGTGTTTACATAGATCAAAGTCTACACATCGAACCAACAATTCTTTAAGATTGTACCTTAAGAAGACATTTTCGTGAAAAAAATGAAAAAAATACATTCTAACCAAACATTTTTGAAATTTCTAAATAAAATTTAATCTTTTAACATTTAAAAAAATAGTAATTTTTCTTTACGACCATCATTTTGGCCTTTTTTTGAGTAGGGAAATTTGAATTCGAAGTGGCGAGCATTGGCAAAATTTAGTTAAAATTATTTTTGTTTTCAAGAATACTTACCCTTTGGCTACTTGCTTATTTTAAAATTATCATAAACAAACATGAAGTATTATGAGCCTTGTAGGTGCACAAGGATTTAATCACAGACAATATGGCCGCCCCTAGCTCATTAACGATGACCTTAGAGAGTCTTTTGGGAATTTTGGTTCAAGAACTTGAATCAAAGGGTAATGCAATTGGAAGGGGAAAGTGTTTTTTATAAGTAGAAAATAGTAGAGTCAAAATGATGTTTTAGGAGCTACCAATCACTAAAATTTGAGTTTAGTTAATACATATAGAAAAATGGTATCAGTTTCCATGTATTCATCTCATTGAGTATTGTAGATATCTATTCATAGACACAAGATAATCTGAAAACAAATCATTTTGCCACTCAGTAGGGACTACCGTTGCCTCTGGTACTTGTTTCTATTATATACATAAACACTAGAAAAACCTTAATTTCTCCAAAACATAGATACTATATCAACATAGATGATATTATGGAATTCATTACAATTAAATTTGATCATTTCACCAGGCTATGTTAATTCAAATTTTCTGCATGCCAATGAATCTAATGGTAATAAGTCAGATGGTTATAATGAGGAAAATGTTATTCCATGCTCATGGACACACCAATACATATGCTCTCAAGCATAGAGATACTATATCAACATAGATGATATTATGGAATCCATTGCAGTTAAATTTGATCATTTCACCAAGCTATGCTAATTCAATTTTTTTGCATACCAATGAATCTAATGGTAGTAAGTCGGATGGTTATAATGAGGAAAACGTTAGTCCATGCTCATGGACACACCAACACATATGCTCTCAAGCATAGAGATCCATTTACTATGTGTAAAAAAATCCTTGAGCTTAAGACTATTGTGGATTCCCCAAATATTCCAAGATCCAACAGACAAACATGGGAAAGGCCAATTATTTGACCATGCTCATGTCCCTTAGATCTTATAATATTCATGGAATCCACAATCGACGTAAATATGGCCAAAAAAAATATTTCCTTTATTCACTTAAAGATGTGAAATCACTGTCATCTTAGGCATCCAAATCAATAAAATGGAAACATAGCACACTGACTATGGATGACATCAAAATGAATAGCCCACAAGAAGAATTGCATGCTTACCTCTAATAGTGAAGCTTCCAAATCTAAGGATCTTGAGTAATCAATCACATATTTACCTTGGTCATCATACCAGTTGGAATGCAAAGTCCACCTTCCATTTCCACCACCTAGTTGATGTTGAATATCTTTTCAACGTCAACCTTTTGCTTCAAAATTTCAAACAAAACAAAATATGGAGTAGTCAGATTTACAAATTCAAAATTCAAATTTCAATGCCTTTGCATTGATCAACAACTTTACTAAATTAAAAATTCAAAGTAAAATGGTATTAGTAACGATCATCTATATGCCTTTACAAAATTAAAAATTCAAAGTAAAATGGCATTAGTATGTGCAATATTTATCATCAATGGATTCATTTAGCATTTACTCAAGAAGTAAGGAATTGGCAATTGCACTATAAAAAAATTTGTCATGACATCCACGTGAGACACATGATGAGATGTGTGCCCAAGGCATACCAATTTCTAGTCTGTGAGAATGATGTGATTTCATGCCCATGTTCAGGATCCTCTATCATGCCTCATCCGTATTGGGGTTGTAGGGGTATAGTTCATGCTCATACGCATAATTCCATTTACCAGTGATTGGGCTTTTTCATGGTGGATAATGCTTTCTCATACAATCATATATATCTTGAAAGGTCTAGCTGGTGGTAATACAACTCACATTCACTTGATTCATATGCTAGAAATTGTACAATAGTCAAGTTTTGTAAATTATACAACAATCATATAGCTAAGTTCTTATGTTTAAAAGAAAAAACATTTTTCCTCCTTTGAAACCTCAATCTGTAGGATTCCACATTAAAGAAAAATGGATTTTCTTTAATCGAAAATAAAAATGAATGAATCTTGATTTTGGCGAACTCACTTTAACTCTTAAATATGCTACCCTAGAAATCCCTTGGTCTATCTCTATCAACAACAACACCTTGTTCTTCACATTGTCTTAGACTTCGTGGCTCTAAGACTATGAAAGTTGCAAATATCAAAACTGTCTTTCAAAGACATAAGATTCTTGATACCACTTCCAACTCTTCGATTTTTCTTATCTCTAATATTATATCACAAAAATAGAACACAAAGAAAATCATGACACATGATAGAGCTCTTTATATTGCATGACATTAATGAGATAATGAAATATTTCTTATAGATAGCTACAAGGTAATTGAATCAATACACTATAGACTAAGAAATACACACCATTATAATCAAACATAAAAGCATAAAATAACAAAAATTCAAAGTGATTTTATTAATAACTATGTCTAATATCTAATTGCCCATTATAGACAAACATTTACTTTAACCAGTAGTGTGTATACTAATGGTGTTTGAATCCTTATTTATAGATTAATCTATGCAATCATTTAAGAATTAATTATCATGGTGTACATAAACATAGTTAAGTAATTGATAAGAATCCTCCAAAGTTCTTATTTTTTAGAGGTCATATTTAGTGGTTGTTTTTAACCCCATTACAAAAAGCGGTGTTATCAGTAGCACCTTCTTTTTAAAATAAAATTACACAATTTTGCAACCTTGATCTCAAATGTCATAAACAAAAATATGAAAATCGACTCTCAAATTGAAAAGTGGGGCTATCAATAGCACCCCATTTTTATAAATTTAAAAATTACAGTTTTTTTGAAATCATGGCCTTGACAACGAGTACCATTGTAAACAAAAACCTTAATATTGATCATCAAATCAAAAAGTGGTGTTGCTAGTATCAGCTCTTTTTTCTATTTTGAGATTAAAATTACAACTTGTTTGATCATCGATATCCATGTGAACCAAAACCTCAAAATCAGCTTTTGAATTACAATGATATTAACTATTGCATCTTTTCATTTTATTTTTGGGTTTATAATCGCAAATCTAAAACAACACACACACATCAAATTTAAAAAATAATAAGGATGAGCATACTTAATTTAATTTATAATAAAATTATAATTATATATCTCTTAATTTTTAAGATAATTTTATTTAAAAACAAAGGAGAAAACCCTAAACTCAAGGGAAAAAATTAAGAACAAAATTAATTCTTACTTTACAAAAAGAGTATGTGTAAAAAATCTTCAATTTCATTGATAGTAACATAATTACATCCATATATAACAAGTTTTGTAATTTAGAATTAAGAAAATAAAAAATAAAATAGCATTGTCTTTTGATTTAAGGATTGATTTTGAGGTTTTGGTTTGCAAAGTACCAATCAACAAAGCTATGGTATGAAACAAGTTGTAAAATTAACATCAAAACACCACTTTTTTTTATTTAAGGAATGATTTTAAGGTTTTTGTTCATAATGGTATCGGTGGTCAAGACCATAGTTTCAAATGAGTTATAATTTTAACCCAAGAAATTTTATCAAAATACATAAATAAACAAAAAGTACCACTAAGAGCAACACTTTTGGACTTAGGGAAAAAATTTAAGGTTATTTTGCAACGGTACCAATTGTCAAACGCCATGATTTCAAACAAATTGTAATCATTTAACATCAAAATAAATATAAATATAAATAATAATAAAAATATGACCTTCGAAGCACCACTTTTTAATTTGAGAATTGAATTTTATTTTTGCATTTGCACCTTTTAAAGAAATTTAAGACCATGCTAGCAAAAGGTTGTAATTTTAACCTCCAAAAAAGTGTTTATGGAAGCAATACTTTTTTGTTCAAATGTTAACGTTTACATTTTCAACCCAAAAATACGGATATTTAGTATTGGAGTTCTTGTCTTGCGGTCTTTATCAAGTCAACAATTATGTTCATGCTTCTATTGAATATGTTGGAAACTTCCTTAGTGAACATATTTTATGATTTAAATTATTATTATTTTATTGAATATATAGGGTTAATCTCTATTTGTATTTCATAATAGTGTTATATCAATGCAAAAGTCTTATACCTCCATTTGGGTTGAAAAATAGTGATATGGTACTTGGGCTCTATATTAAGGCCATAAAAAGCATTTATAATTATTTTAATTATGATATTTGGAGGTTAGATTGAACCTTTCGTGGTCTCATTTTATTATAATTGTACTCTTTGTCTCATATATGTATATATGCTAAGAAGGCCTAGTCTTAGGATCATCAAATATTGTCTTATACATTGTATTCATCGTAAAATGAAGTCTTCCCCTCAAAATGGACTATAATTATTGGTTTCTTATCATTTTTAATGTGCAAGGTTCATAAAATTTGGTATCAGAGCATACGAACCTAGGACTTTGCTGCTTCGTGGCATTTTCACTATAAATTATGTTTGGGATGTTTTAGATGGTGAAACTTTAAGGATATTGAGGATAGGTCTGAAGGAACATCTTATTAAAATTTTAGATTTTTGTGCGCTATACTTCTTAAGATATACTTTGTGGAAGTTGGGATTTATAATTAGTTCTAAAGTTTATTCCAAATGAGTCATCTCAGTTTTTTTGCTATAATTTTTTCTATGTTGTTTCAAAAAATAAAATTTGGAGACAATTGAGAAGACATCTCAAGAAACATCTACTAAAAATTTCAAATTAATATTTGTTATACTTTTAGATATATACCTTGTGTAAGTTATGGTTTTTGAAGGGTTTTGAAATCAATTTCATAAAAGTGAGTATGGCATTGTTGTTATAACATTTTCCTATGATACCTTAGACTTTGTAATTCAAAGGTATAAGGAGACATAATAAAGTAGCTTAGGTAAAAAAATCATAGTTATATTTGAAGAATTGAAAGTGCCACACTATACAAGTTTGCTCGTGGGTAAAGGCTAAAAATCAACAATTTTTTGAAAGTTACCATAACTTTTGCTTGGACATAAAATTCTAGTCCAACCTATGGAATTCAAAGAAGACATCTCTGAGTATTACAAATCAAAATTTCATATTCAAAAATCTCATAGAAAAAGGTAAACCATTTAGATATTTTTCAAATTAAGATTTTAAAGGTGTGTATCTTACAAGTGACATAAAATTTGATTAGAAGATCCATATTTTTAGGTGACTTAAAGTTGTGATAAAGTGAAGTATCATTGTTATTTTACCACATGCCTCCAAAGAAAGATCCAAAAATTACTATACAAATTAGACTTCCTGAAGGCTCATACATGACTCATGAAGAAAAAGATTATGTCAACTATTGGATAGTTGAGTGGGAAAGTTAGTTTTCATTGTTGCGAGAATCAAATAAAAGGGACATTGAATAAAAAATAAATGAAAACAAGGAAGAAATGGATAAGAAGATGATAAAAATGGAACAAAATATTATATAAGCCATAAATGAGAGGTTCCTTAAAATTGATAATGCATCTGAAGGAATTTTAAAATAAAGGTAATATTCAAGTTGAACAACTTGCCAATAACAAGAATTTTTCGAGTGGATTTGACTATAATTGTTTAGCTACTAATGGGTGGTTTCTTAAAGGAGTGAATCTTCCCAAAAATGAATTAAAAAGTTTTGATGGAACATATTTCATTACCTAGGCCTGCCAACTAGAGCTATATTTTGAATTGCATAATATTATGGATGACAAGCGAAGGATTCAAATATTAACTTTTAACTTTGAGATAAAACCCCATTGATGGTATAAATGGGTAGTTAAAAGGAAGCCCCAATATCATAATTATACTTGGGGTTTATTTACAACAAACTTAGAAGCACAATATGGAAAAACTTGGGAAGAATAGTATTTTAGTTAATTGACAAGAATCAAGCAATTTGGTGATATTGAAGATTATGATCTAAAATTATTGGTTTTTTCCACAATGGTTAATAAGATAAGCGATGAACATTTATAGGAACCATAAATGGGTGGACTAAAAGAAGGCATTAAACATGAGCCTTTCCTAGCACATCTAGAAAATGTTATGGAAGTTATGCAATTTTCTTGTTATATTTAATCCAAGAAGGCTACACATAAGTTTTCCATGGGAGCATAAGGCCATCTGTAAAAATGAGTTGCAATGGAAAGTTTTAAAACACCAGGGTTGAGTCAACCAATGTGTAAGGGTGGGCAGGTAGGGATATTCATGATGTAGCAGGCCAAGCAGGCAGTAGGAACACGGAGGATATTAGGTTACTTGAGATGGTGTCTGCATGTGACTTTCCATCTGTCAAAGTAGAAGGACACATGGCATGGTACAACGAGTTGTGAGCTTAGTAGTTTTCCCTTATGTTGTCATTTGACACCCAAAACTCAATGCTAATACTTGGGAGCTGTGCTTGAACATTTTTCTTATTAAGTAGGATTTGTGCATCATTTAATACAAGTGCTAAAATGATGCAGGAGCATCCATCTCACTGTGACTAGGCAGAAAGAACTCCAACCAGGTTCACAAGCGAGAGTCGATTGAACTGTCAAATTCTATTGGGAATAATTTTTCTTTTATTTTATTTTACAAATCAGCAAAAGCTAGGTGTCTCTTTTATTTTCCAGTTTAGGATTACTGTAGTTTCGGTTGTTAATTAAGAGGTAGTTTATGTAATTAGGAAAAATAACCATCAACTATTCCTACAAGTCTTGGAATGCCAGATGACTGTAGTGATGGAAAGAAATAGAAGTTATGTAACTATTTTTGTAACAGTTAAACCAACTGCAAGCATCAACTGAAAACAGAGGGCTATAAAGCCAAAATACATGTAACAGAGAGGGGTTTAGTTCAGAAGGGAAGAAGTGGAGTGGATTCATAAATAGAAACTATCAAGCATTCAAAACCAGAGAAGTTACTGTCCATCGAAATTGTCTGTATAATTATTTGTTGATTTTCATTTACATTTTCATCATCTAATAGACTACTGTATCATTGTAAATCATTACATTGTCATGACTACTGTACAAGCATAATTCACAGTCGAATCTAAGTCAAGCAGATAGAATTTTAAACGAATTCTGAGTCATAAGACAACCAGTCACGCTCACGTCCAAACGCACAGCAACCTAAACAAAGGACAAGCGAATACGTTCGAATGCACAACAACATAAACGAAGGAAAAGCGAATATGCCAAAGGTAACAAATAACCATACACTCTTTTTCCATCAAAATTTCATTTAAATTGTCCAAAACAACAACCTACAGCAAAAGTCGGTAGGGTTGAGTCCCATTACATAGAACAGAGACCAGTCTAGTCACGGCGGAAGCAAATACGGTTAAATTACAAAAACCCAGGTCAAACGAAAAACCCTGAGTTAGGGTTTGTGACAGACCAGCAAGCAGGGTCACGCTGGACCCCCATGTTTTTATACACGGAGTCGAACAAGAACGAAAATGACAAAAGAATAACAATACAGTGACCAGACAAACAGACTAGCGGATGGGTCATCCTCCAAGCAGAAACCAGCATTGACAAATAGAACGAGTTTCAGGCCTACCCCGAATACAAGCAACCAAATACAGCTGAGCATAGGAGAATACGCCACCCAGGTCGCCTGTAAGGACCTGCAAGGAACCAGAAGTAAAATTAGTGCGTGTCACAGAAAAAATACAGAGAGAACGAAACCCTATAGAAGAAAATTAACCTGATAAATGAAACCCTTACTTGGAGGACGCGAAGAGAAGCCATATCTGGCACAGTGAATGAAGTTGAGTGACTGGAGAGAAAAGGGGCAAGTTGGTTAGACCCAAAACAAGGAGAGGATGGAATTGAAGCACGGAGAAATAATGTACCTGTGTTAAATCCGAAGGTGCATCCCGAAAAACCCTGTGCTTCCAACCACAGTCAATGCTGCGTCGTGAGAAGGCAGACGAACCCAGATAATTACCAACAAATCGAACCTGGAATAAAAACTCAGAGAACCAGTAGCATATGCAGAGAGCGCACAATGAAATCCATATGACAGTGAACAGGGAGACTAAATTTGAGTTACAGTCGAATACGACCAATAAAAGTCACAGTTATAACCACAAGCAAGCCAAACAACCAGTGAATCCATAAAAGACATAACCAACGAAGCAGCAGTGTGACTTATCAAGGGTTGAGCATGAAACCAGGCAAGTAAGCTCCATAGCCAGACAGAATTGCTTTCGAACAGACGAACAGAATAACCAAAAACGAAACGAAGGTCTCATGCAGCACCCAGAACCAATTAAAGCATAACACATTTCCCACAAGTTTCGTTACAGAGCCGAAGGAACCACAGCACAACGAAACCATTGTTTTCCCAACGCAGAGCTCACAAAACCCTCGGCGCAACAGAAAATTAACCAAAGGAAGGATCGAGAGACATGTTAAACATTAGGGTTGAGTAGTATACCGAGGCAGGGTACTACCATTTAAGACTGCATTTAATATCCAGCTACCACCAACCTACAGAACCACGGGAGAACACCATCCAACCGCCACGTAAACAATCCAACACATAACATAAAGCACAAAAGCATTGCCAAGTGGGCTGGGTCCCATCAGAGTGGTATCGGAGTAGTTTGAGTTGAAGAGGTTTGGGAGAAATGGATATAGGTAGACGAGGACGAGGCCGAGGTGCTCATAGAATGGCAGATGAGGCATTAAGACAAGAACTCAGAGTTCTTACTGCTCGATTGGAAGTAGCAGAGGCAGGCAGGAGAAGAGATCCAGAGTTAGGTGATGTGAGCGAAGAAGAAGTGGAAGTGGCAGCAGATGGGCCTGAAGGTGACTCACCAGAAGTGAAGTTATTGAAGTCTATATTATTGTCAAATAGCAGACCAAAACCAGAATTACCAACCTACAATGGCAGTTTATCTATCGACGTTGTATTAGATTGGATTAGCGAGATGGACAAGTATTTTGAATGCGAGGAAGTTAGTGAAGACAGTAGGGTCAAGTTTGCAGCAACAAAGCTGAAGGGACACGCAACCCTATGGTGGGACAGTTTCCAGAACGAGAGAAAGAGGTTGAACAAACCTTCGATAAAAACTTGGACGAGGATGGTAGCTAAATTGAAGGGAAGATTTCTACCAAGAGATTACCAAATCGTGTTACATAGAGAGGTTCAGAATTTGAGACAGAGGGGACTGACTGTGAAAGAGTATACAGAGGAATTTTATCGGGTAAATTTGCGAGTAGGATACATAGAGGATACAGCAGAAATGACAGTCAGATATGTAAATGGGCTGAGGATGGAGATTTTGGATGAAATAAGCATTTTGTCTCCCAACAATATGGAGGAGGCATGCCAGAGCGCGATCAAAGCAAAGGAGAAACTTAACCAAAGACAAAATGCCCAGAGAGGACGAGGGTCTACCAGAGGAAGAGGCTAGTCCTATGGCAGGGGCTGAACTGCCAGCAACAGTGAGGAAGCCAGCAGTTCAAGGACTTCGGGAACAGCAGAAAAAGGAGATGGAACGAGAGGTGGTAGATCGTTTCAGCACGGCAGAGGAAATGGCCGTGGAAGGGGAACTGGTTACCAGTGCTACAGATGCCACAAGTGGGGGCACCGCTCTTTTGAGTGCCCAGAAACAGATTCAACTAGACAGTGAGGCACATATGTGGCAAAACCGGAGGAAGCAGCAGCACCCCCTCAAGAGGCAGAAAATTCCCCAGAAACAGGATAAGCTTTAGTGTTGCATAAGGTGTTGTTGAAACCAATTGATGAGAGTATTAAGCAGACGCAGCAGAAGGCTCTGTTTAGGACAGTTTGTAAATCGCAAGGTAAGTGCTGTAAAATGATAATCGACAGTGGAAGTACTGACAATTTGGTGTCAACCGAGATGGTGGAGAAGTTAGGACTGAAGCGTCTGAAACACCCCAATCCATATCGAGTTTCATGGCTAAAGAAGGGGCACCAGTTACTGGTAGATGAGTAGAGTGAAGTTGAATTTCAGATAGGACGTTATAAGGATAAAATCATTTGCGACATTATGCCAATGGACGTATGCCACATCTTGTTGGGCAGACCTTGGCAATATGACAGAAAAGTGACACACGATGGGGTGTTGAACTGTTATAAGTTTGAAAAAGATGGGGTTAGGCATACCCTTGTGCCCATCAGGGAAGAGAAGGAGGCAGCTGAAGTAAATGAAACTAAGGCATTGCTAATGAGCGGAAAACAATTTTTAAAGCAGGTTGAAAACAACGAGATAAATTATGTTGTAGTCAAAAAGACAAGGAAAGTTCTGTTGCACACAGAAATCACAGATTTGCCTATAGAAATACAGCAGATGTTGGAAGAATTTACGGATATAGTAGTGGAAGACTTGCCAGATAAGTTACCTCCCAAGCGGAGTATTAGTCACCATATTGACTTCATACTAGGAGCCAGCTTACCAAATAAGGCAGCTTATCGAATGAGCCCCAAGGATAGTGAAGAAATCAGAAAACAGGTGCAAGAGCTATTGGAAAAAGGATTGATCAGGGAGAGTTTGAGCCCGTGTGCTGTACCAACAGTTCTCGCCCCCAAAAAGGGAGGAGAATGGCGGATGTGCACTGATTCCAGGGCCATCAATAAAATCACCATACGGTACAGATTTTCGTTACCGCGTATGGATGATATGATGGACTGTCTGAGTGGGGCAGCTTACTTTTCTAAGATAGATTTAAAAAAAGGATATCACCAGATTCGGATACGTGAGGGAGACGATTGGAAAATAGCTTTTAAAACCAATGAAGGCTTATATGAATGGCTGGTCATGCCATTCAGGTTGAGCAATGCGCCCAGCACATTCATGAGACTCATGAATGAGATGCTAAAGGAATATATTGGGAAATTCGTAATTGTTTATTTGGACGACATTCTTATTTTTAGTAAGACACAGGAAGAACACTTCCGACATGTGCATAAAGTGTTGGAGAAGCTACAGCAGAACAAGTTATTGATAAATTTGAAGAAATGTACATTTTTGCAGAGAGAGTTAATTTATCTAGGATTTGTGATAGCGGAGAACGAATTGAAGATGGATCTGGAAAAGGTGACAACAATCATAAATTGGCTGTCACCGAAGAATTTGTTTGAGGTACGTAGCTTCCACGGATTAGCAAGTTTTTACAGGAAGTTTATTAAAAATTTCAGCGGAATTTGTGCTCCTATGTTGGAGACCATCAAAAAGGCCAGCCAACCTTTTCGATGGACAGAAGCAGCAGAAAAGAGCTTTCAGCTATTGAAAAAGAAAATAACAGAAAGACCGATTCTCAGGCTACCAGATTTTCAAAAATTATTTTAGGTACGTTGTGATGCTAGTGGAACAGCAATCGGGGCTGTACTCAGTCAGGAGGACAGACCGGTGGCATTTTTCAGTGAAAAACTAAATGAGAGTAGGTAGAAGTACTCCTCGTATGACAAGGAATTCTACGCAGTGGTACAGGCGCTAAGGCACTGGAGGCAT
>APFE031469089.1:66662-97163 GCA_000404065.3 Pinus taeda | reverse complement strand
AATTATAATTGTTCAATATTTCTATGTAAGCTTGAATTCACCTCCATTTAGTTTCACATTGAAAATTCTAGTCACCCCATGCAATTATTAGCATAGAAAAAATATTTGAGTTGATGACCAAGATTTCCATACCATGTGGATAAAGAACAAAAATACTCTCTTTTATATTAAAATATATTTGGCAAAGAATTAAGAGATAAGGTGATTGGAAAATGGAGCATTGTAATTGTGTATGAGTTTTTTTCTTTAAGTTAAATTTTATTGTTCAACAAAAAAAATAGATTATATGAATATACTAGAGATATGTAAATTATAATTCTTCATTTCTTGATATTAGATACTAGGATGATTCAAGAGTTTCCCTTTTTGTTTATGTACATCAATTCATCTTTCAGTGTTATTTACAACAATTGAAAATCTACCTATTTCCTCATTCTTTTGATAAAGCTCCATAGCTATCAGTTCAACTGGGGTCACTATTTATTTCTCGCTATTTAAATATTTAGATTCATGAGAGTGGTTTTGGCCACATATAGCCAACACAATTAGCGTTGAAGTTATTTCACTGATCTTTGCTAGGAAATTCTCCTCTATAGAGGGACGACTCACTACAACTAGGGAGAGAACTAGATATCGAGAGTCTGAGTTGTTTGGGGGTGGGTTCTTTTGCTGAGAACCCTCCTTTTTCTGACCTACAGAGTTGTTAGGACCAATAGATGGCTTCAGGTTCACCAACCACAGCTATAATTCTTTGGCACCTGGGATCAAAATGTCTCTTCAGGAGAAGGCCATGCATTCTGAAGGTGCCGAGGTTGTTGGCACCTTCTACACCTAAAATTTGAATTCTCGTAATCCAATAGTTGGATATAATCCTTACCCTCGTACTTGAAGATAATTTTTTTCTCGTAAACCTTTGCTAAGGTCCACTTCGACATAGATTCAAGCAAAGATGATGAACCCATTTCCCAGTCTATTGTCGTCCACTTTAATTAATAGACCTATAAAATCTCCAATATCTTCCAAGATCTTTGACCAAATCCACTGAAGGGGTAAATTTGGAAGTCCAACCCACACAGGAACAAGCGTAGATTTCATGGTGAGAGGGTTAAACTATGGGAATCATGGCTGGATCGAAATACTAGCTTTGCCCCAGAACCAAGGGTCCTGATCAAAACCCTTCTGACTATCCTCAAGATTTGTGAAGAAAACTAAAAAATAACCTTTCAAAGAATATAGCAACTCTATATTCTAGGACCATTTCATGTGAATCCATTCCTGGAGGGTAGATGATGATGGCAAAAGTAAATTGAACCTGCATATAATTTCTTGTTATTTATATTCTTCCATCCTTAGCTTAAAAAAATCCTCCTTCACCTCCAACGATGGGGTCTCTGAAGAGTGTTCCACCACGAATGCTTGACTATAGAGACTAGGGGAATGAAAAGTGAAACAGAGATTTGAATATAAAAACCAATGAAACTTTCTTATTGTATTTTAGCATGCCATTGTAATTGAAAGAGGGATACCCATAATAAAATCAAATGCCTTTACATTTGTCTTAGACTTATCTTGTCAGAATAAAGGAATTGAAGGATAGTTTATTCTCATGGATGGTGGATGTTTTCTTCTAAATGCTTAATGGTGGATATTGTGTGTAATTTTCACACCTAACTTACAAGTTCACTTAGTCATAAAAACATGGTCATTTTACAAAGAAAGACAAGATAATAAAGGAATTGAAGGATAGTTTATTCTCATGGATGGTGGATGTTTTCTTCTAAATGCTTAATCGTGGATATTGTGTTTATTTTTCACACTTAATTTACGAGTTCACTTAGTCATAAAAACATGGTCATTCTACAAAGCAAGACAAATCTTACACAAAATATTGTGTAATCTCATAAATCAAGTGTTAATTGAATCATTGAAATGTAAAAAATGAAGAAGGAAAAGTTATTTATTGGAGTACCTTTATTATTAAAAGGGTGGTGTTACAAGCCCTTTCAAAAATTAATTGTGTAGATTTTCATAAATACCTACTTAAAAATGAATAATGAGGTTATTTTTAGTCAAAATAAATACCATTGTAATCAAACATTGGAGTGTATTATGGTAGTGCTTGAAACCCTAAGGTAGTAATAAGAATAAGTCAATATGACATAAGCAAGTACAAATGAGTGCGACAAAGTGGAAAATATATAATGGGTAAATAAGGAAACCATTTGCAAAACACCAATCTAAGAATCAAAGAATTACAAGATTCCTTATATGAATTAGATAATTGGGTTGTCGATATTCACGAAAAAATGATCTAAAGGATCAATTGATTGAAGAATTTCAATTAAGATTAATAGAAAAGGAGCAACAAATTGTGAACATGGTTTTGTTGGAACAATTTTCATTGATGGCAAAAGAGCAACAACAAGCATGTATGCTTGTGATCAAGGCAAAGAGTGACAAAGGAGCATCAAAAGATGTGATGGCAAAGGAGCAACAAGGTATGTTGCGATTATGTTTGACAATAAGAGGTTATGTTGCATGTTGTTTATGCTTGATGAGAATGCAATACAATATGTGATGCAAAGGGTGATGGAAAAGAAACAACATGAGCAAGAAAGAAAACATGCGATGACTTGGAACAAAGGAGCAATAAATATCATGGCATAGTTGGTGCATGCACAATTGTGTAAAGAGGTGAATTGAGTCATACTTGTTATAGCTTATAGAGGCTACTTGCATGTATATTCTGATGATGTTGATGCTTGCATATGTTTTGTGTAAGGCTAATTTGAAGACTAGTTTGTTTGAGGATATTGTTATGATGCTAGGAAAAGGAAAATGCATGAACACTCTTGTGATGCAAGGAAGGATATTTTGTAATGCAAGACTATGGCAAAGGAAAATGTGTACATAACAATTGCATATGTTTTATGTATAAAGTCCATTAAAAGCTAATTAGGACTTTGGTTTTTGTAATATTCAAGGTGGACTATATTAGGCATGTTATTTGAATATGTTGAAATTTATTCTATTGCCATGAAGAATTTGAATGCATGTCATTTAGATGTGGTGAAATTCATTTTTGTATTCTACTATTCAAGAGTTGAAACAATTTTGGAATTGAAGAGATGCCCTTGGAATGCAAAGAGACAATTTTTGTCATTTTAGATTTATGTATGTAGAATACTAATAGCCATCAAAGTCCATTTATAAAATGGTGTGAGGTTGGAAGGATGCATGGTGAGAGAGTTAGAGAGCATGTGAGATTATTTGAGTTGTTTATTACATAGCACATATAGAGCAGATGTGAAGAAGATTTGAGGAGAAGAAGAAGCAAGAACATAGGTGAAGGTATGCAAATTTATAGACTAGATAACCAACCCATTATTGTTTCTTGTATGTATTAGTGGATGGTAGTCTCCTTTCAAGTTGTACCTTGATAAAGAACATGTTGTAGTTTGTTGAGGTAGGAGCTTCTCGTCGATTGTAGCCTACAAAAAAATTATGGGAGTTGGAGCTTCCTTGCATGTTGAAGTTTGCAGAAAAATTGAAGTAGTAGCCTCTTGTAGGTTGGACCTTACAGAAAATCATATGTAACAAGGGAGTAGGAGCTTTCCTTTACATCACAAAAATAACGAAGTCGTGGTTTTCTCCCTTTATGGGTTTCCATTTATATCTGTTGTCTATATGTGATGATTTTGTGTGCTGATTTTATGCTAAGTCACCAAGTTCGTGTTTGAGTTCGAGTTCGGCGACCTTAAAATTCGAATAAAGTTTGGCAACTAAAATTTTGTTGATAAAATTCGACATAAAATTCGACATATAGAAATTCGAAAAAAAATGTTATATATAATATAAAACAATTTAAATTGAAATTCAAAGTCCATAATGCTATATCCGATTTCATATATTAAAAAACAATCTTGAAAAAAAATCAAAATATATAATAAAAAATATACAAAATATATAAACTCAAAGTTTTAAAGTAGCTTCACAGTTAAAAAAATCAATATTCTAATAAACTTATTCATTTTAAAATCAATATTAATCAATTCCACAATTAATGAAAATAAACTTTTTATAAAAGTTACACGTAATGAAAGTAATTGTTTAAATACTAATAAAGTTTGCCCCTCATCAAATGCCTCCGGCCATCCACCAGCTGTATGGCAAATCTTTAACCTTATCAATCGCTGTTATGCTTACTTTTTCCAAATGTAAGTCTCATTTTTTTTCCAAAGCAGGGCGGATAATCAAAATTTTATTTATCCTGCCGTCACATCGAAACCTACCGAACCACTTATATTATTTTTCTTCTCTGGGAAAAGATTGGAAAAGAGATTTTCCGCATGGCAACACAACATGCTTAGGCTCTCCTTCAACGCACCCAAATTAAAATATTTCAAAGTGTAATTATTACAATTTCTAACGATTTAACACAATCATGTTGCAATTCCTAAGTTTTTCTAAAGGTTAAAATTACAATAATTCCAACTTTTTCTAAAGGTTAGACAAATTAAGGCCCACTCCCATAATTCGCTTTAGAAAAAGTTAGGAATTATTCGAGTGGGCCTTAATTTGTCTAACCTTTAGAAAAAGTTAGGAATTATTCGAGTGGGCCTTAATTTGTCTAACCTTTAGAAAAAGTTGGAATTATTGTACTTTTAACCTTTAGAAAAACTTAGGAATTGCAACATGATTGTGTTAAATCGTTAGAAATTGTAATAATTACACTTATTTTAATTTGGGTGCGTTGGAGGAGAGCCTAAGCATGTCGTGTTGCAATGCTGGAAATGTCTTTTCCAATCTTTTTGCAGAGAAGAAAAATAATATAAGTGCCATCAGGTTTTGTTCGGTAAGTTTCGATGTGACCGCAGGCTAAATAAAATTATGATTATCCGCCCTGCTTTGGAAAAAAATGAGACGTACATTTGGAAAAAATAAGCATAACAGCGATTGATAAGGTTAAAGATTTGCCATACAGCTGGTGGATGGCCGGAGGCGTTTGATGATGGGAAAACTTTATTAGTATTTAAACACTTAATCGTGTAACTTCTAGTTGTGTAACTTCTAGTTGTGGAATTGATTAATATTGATTTTAAAATGAATAAGTTTATTAACATATTGATTTTCTAAAATTGCGAAGCTACTTTAAACTTTAGAGTCTAGATATTTTGAATATTTTTTTATGAGATTGTTTTTCAATATATGAAATAGGATATGGCATTATGGATTTTGAATTTGACTTTAAATTGATTTTATATATATATATTTTTTTCGAATTTGTATATGTAGAATTTTATGTCGAATTTTATCGATAAAATTTTAGTTGTCAAACTTTATTCGAATTTCAAGGTCGCCAAAATTTCGCGAACTTGAATGAATAAGTTTGGCAAATTTCGAACTTATTCATTCAAATTCGCCAAACCTAGTGACTTAGCGTATGGTGTACTTCGTAACCTAAGGATCTCGTTATTAGCCATAAACTCGATAGGAATGAAGAGCCTTTGTCCCTTTTTTTTAGTACAAAGATGTTTTTCATTTCATCTCCCCAATGTAGATGGTCAAAATATAATAAACTATAGAAAATGTAATATATTTTTGGAAATTAGCAATAGTTATTGATAATGTTCATGAAAATCTCTACAATGTGGAATTATAATTAACAAAATACTTTTATTTACCAAACAATGGAATCTAAATTAACTGGATTCTAAACTTTAACATTAATTTACATTCAATATTTTTAGTTTAATTTAGCTATATTTAAACTAAATATCACATACAATATTGTCGGACCAAAGATTTTAATAAAAAGATATTAATAACTTCCTTTTTTTTAACAAACCATTTTTTATATATTATTATCAATATATTGTCTATATTTAATAATAAAAATAAACTATATATTATGCAATTGTATATATATATTATATATATTTTTATGTAAGAATATAAAATATTTCCCATATAACATATTGATAAAGTAAAATAATTTAAATAACATTTGGTTTAGTTGGTTACACAATATTAAATTTGTATATTTAAATATTTTATATTTATATATATTTTTAATGATTTTATTTGATATCTAATTATTTTTTACATTAAATTATATTACAAAATATCATTAAAGCACAAAACACTTAAAAAATATTCATTTATTACTTAACTTACTCTTTAAAGTACATCCCAATACATGTGTTTCTTATTCTTTCTATTGATTATTGTAAATAATGTCTTTAATGTCTAACAAACACCCCAAAATCAAACATGTTGAATTTTTTGTTTACATGAAATCTTAAGATTATGTTTCATTATGTTTGGTTTTGCAGATAAATCACATGCTACCCTAATCCCTATCGTTGTTTCTGTAATTACTTAGCAAGAAATACAAATTAACTTTCTATATTATTTTTAACTCAAATTTTTAAATTCTGCAAAACAAAAGTGAAATTAATTAAACATTTTTCACTTGCAACAAAATATGCAAGGAGAATATTGAGAAGGCGTCCATTTGTACTTTTTCAACACAAGCAAGAAGATATTGAGAAGGAGCCCATTTGTATTTTTTGAGACAATTGGTAGGGCATATGATAGGAAATAGATTGTTTAGTTTGCGGATGCTTGAATTATTTCAGCTCGCAAGGTTAATTTTTATTAGTTCTCTTTGTCGTGTTACTTATTGTAATTAATACTCAAAATCCTTTAAATATGAGAATTGTTTAGGTAGTTGCATTATTATGCAACTGTGGATAATTTGGGGTCATAGAATGTGCTTTCATGCAACCATCAACATCGTTGCAACAACTCATTAAAGAGGAAGAAGCTTATAGTCGCAAAGTGGATTATGGGGGTGAAGCAGATAAAAACACCCATGGTTGATACTTTCGACGCAAATGTGGTGGCAGGTGGATTAGATGTAGCTTATGTTGGTGTAAATGTTGGTGTTGTTGGGTACAATATGTTTATCCATATCCAAAATGATGTTGAGTGAGTATCAAAGGTCAACATGCGACAAATTTATTTGTGTGGTTTAAATGATGAATTTGTTGATTCACCAAATCTCAAGGTTTTACTATATGTAAAGATGCAAATCAATATCACATTAATTAATTTATTTATGACACCTGAAATCAATAGAAGCTCATTGAATAAGGAGGAGATGGTGAAGAAGTTAGGCTTATCTTTGAATAAGGAGGAAATGGTGAAGAAGTTAGGCTTATCTTTCTAAGATCAATTGGATTTCTATTTGTTAGTTTGGACATATAAAAAATGTAAAATTAGTTATTAGGAAGTAATGTAAGTTTAATCATATGGTTAGATGCATTTCTTTGTGTGCATTTCGTTTTCCAGATATGGGATCTATCCCACATTACTTACATAAAAGTAAATCTTATAGTTTATACATGCCAATAGTTGATGGTTGTTTTGACACCTTGTGCATATATTATACATTCGCTTGTGGGCTCCTCCCTTACCTTGTGCATTATATGTTGAGCTTTGACTTGCAATACTTGGTGAACAATGGACTTTTGTACCAACACTCATATATATGAAATGAAATATGGACTTGAAGATTAACAAAACATAAGTTTTAACCCTACATTGTATGTTGAGCTTTTACTTGCAATACTTGGTGAACAATGGAATTTTGGTACCAAATCTCATATATGAAATGAAATATGGACTTGAAGATTAACAAAACAAAAATTTTAACCCTACTCAATAGCCCAAATGACCATTATGGACCAATTTTTAAACCCCCAAAAATCATTTTTTTTACAAATTTTTTTGCATATATCTAAAACATTAGCTAGGAAACAAATTGACAATTTAGAAATTTACAACAAAGGCCAATATCATTTTAGCGTTGATAGTATGATTCTTTCTAATATAATGATACAATTTTTTTTAAAAACCAACCTTACAATCTTGTCTAATTACATGTAAGACATTTAAATTATTTGTTGCTTTTGCTTCTATATTTACAAGTTAATACGATTAAATAACAATTAATTATAAGGAAATTTAAAGATATTCATATATGATTGGTGTATTATCCTAAAGCCATAGACAACATTCAATTCACAAAATAAAAAGATTATACATTAAAAAAAATTAATGAGCTGACTTCAAAGTTCAACAATAGAGCCTATTATAATTTTCAGAAGTTTATTAATGGTGAGCGTTTTATGATATCATGGATCAACATTAATCTGGAGAGCGTTGATTATTAAAGAGCAACATTTATATTAATGGACCAGTGTTTAGGGTTTTATGCCCTAACTTGGAGAAGCGTTGATTATTATACAGTGTTTATATTAAAAAGGAGCATTTATATTAATGGAGCATCAGCTATATTAGAGAGCAGTGTTTATTGTTTGGAGAAGATGATGAACCCAAACAACGTTTATTTGACTCCTTAATGCTATATATTGCGGCCTAGCGTTAGATAAATTAATGGTATATAAATATTGTGGAGACATCATTGATATATATACATTGCCCAGCAAAAGTAATATAATTTATTGCGTTCAATATATTACGGCGGCACATATTATATATGGAGAGTGTTTAATTATTATAGGGAGCGTTCAATTATTATGGAGTTTGGTCAATAATATTGTTTGCAACGGTCAATTATTATGGAGAAGTTAAGAATATTGTTTCCAATGTATGACAGTACTCCACACAAAAATTTTTGGTGAATAATATGCAATGTTGACAATGTGATGGCATTAGTACCCAGCTGCCCAACATTAATAAATACAATTTG
Source organism: Pinus taeda (assembly GCA_000404065.3). Classification (NCBI taxonomy): domain Eukaryota; kingdom Viridiplantae; phylum Streptophyta; class Pinopsida; order Pinales; family Pinaceae; genus Pinus; species Pinus taeda. Next base: position 88,384 of record APFE031469089.1, on the reverse strand, counting down.
ACGGTTGATATATGATTATATATGGTTAAATTTATTCCAGCATTACTACATACATTAGCACATATGCTATCTCAATTTCAGTGCTAAAGAGCTAATACATTCCCAACATTCATTACTATGGTGGAGAGCATTCATTGCATTCATAGGATTCTTTATTGTTTTGGAAAACAACGTTGAAGAGTGCTTATTATTCTTTATTGTGTGATAGTAATGCATTGCGTTGGTGTATACACTTTAATCTATGGTAGTATATTAACATGGAGTTGTCTATAATACGATTTTTTGGAAATTCGGGTGATGGAATAGGGCGGAAGAAAGTGAGGTTAAATTTTGATTTGTTGCAGTTAAAATGGTTTTTTAACTGCATATTTGGATTCAGCACCCTGAAAAACCCTGGGACTTTTTGATTGTGCAGAAACTAGCTATCAAACTTGCTATTCCAATAAATTGCTGACTACCGAAAAACCCACAGGAAAGACTTTCAAAAAATCTCATTATAGACAACTTCTATTAACATTGACAACACAATGATAGAATTCATTGAGAATATTATTATTTATTGAAGCGTTGATTATCATTGCCATTGGAGCATATATACATATGGAACATGGTTATATATGTTTTATCATTGGTGCATTAATTATCATTGCCATTATAGTGTATTAACACTGCCAACATATATAATTCATTGCCAAAGTATTAACATTGCCAATGTATTGTCATTGGAGCTACATTAATTTCCTTACTCTTTCATTGCATTTTTTACTGCCAACATTTGAATATGCTTTTCAAACATTACTATATATTACGATCATATATAATTCATTGCCAATGTATTGTCATTCGAGCTGCGTTAATTTCCTTACTCTTTCATTGCATTTTTTACTGCCAACATTTGAATATGCTTTTCAAACATTACTATATAGTACGATCATATATAATTCATTGCCAAAGTATTAACATTATCAATGTATTGTCATTGGAGCTGCGTTAATTTCCTTACTCTTTCATTGCATTTTTTACTACCAACATTTGAATATGCTTTTCAAACATTACTATATGTTACAATCAGTCACTCTGAATAGATTTTGTTACAGAATTTGTGGTTTTAGATGCTTAGCACGCGGCATCCAGACAAAGGTGAGGAATGTGAGAGCAAAGTAGTGAGAGATAAATTATGGTTTGTAGTACTGAATCTACCAGTCTTGGTACCAATTGTATGAAATACACCAGTTAGGAATAGTAGAGGATTGGAGAAAGAAAGAGGAGTCACTATATACTAGTTGAGAGAGGAGCATTACATCCAAGAAATAGGAAATTGGGTGTTTTCCTCTAATGCATTAGAGAGCATAATTATATGGACGAACAGTGAGTCATTGCATTGGTAATATATTGTATGTTAATACATTACAGTGTGTTATATCAGTCAAACTTTCATTTTAACTTACATCTGAAATCGTTGGTAATAGTACATTTGAAAGCAGTGGGTAATATATTTGAAAGCATTGAGTTTTACAGGTGTTGAAGCTTATATTGGTGTTGCGTAAGGAATACATTGGTAATGCATTGCGCGTTACATGGACCTGGTAATACATTGCCTTGGTAATAATACATTTCCTTGCCTGATACATTGTGTGTAATACTTTGTTTTCATTGCAACATTCATTGTTTGCGTTTTTTTGAATTCAGGTTTTGTGCCCTAACTCCAATTTAGAACAGGGAATGCATGGTTATTGTCTGATGTTTTGATAGAGATTGCCTGTGGTGAGGCTGAGGTTCAAGCTTGTATATGAAAAGCATATATATATAATTGGTTTGCAACATTCTATGGGGCTAAAGGTATGTATTGTGGTTATGGCTGAGTTCAAGGTCTCAACAATGATGTTACCCTTGAAAAAATTCATTGATTGTTTCTCAATTCAATGGCCTTGGAAAAGGAATTCAAGATCATAATGAAGGAAGAGGGTGTTGAGAGCATTACAACTGTGCAAGAAGTAGTTGATTTGATTGAGTTATGCTTATTATAGCTTGTAGAGGTTTCTTTCATATATGTAGTGATGATGTTGATGCTTGCATATATTTTATGTAAGGCTGATTTGAAGACTGGTTTGTTTGAGGAGATTGTTCTGATGCTAGGAAAAGGCAGAGGCATGAACACTCTTGTGACGCAATGAAAATGCATGAAATATGTTGTGATGAAAGACTATGGAAAAGGAAATTGTGTGCATAATTCTTGTATACATTTTATGTATAAAGTCCATTAAAAGCTAATTAAGACTTTTGTTGTTTGAATATTCAAGGCTGGACTATATTAATGCATGTTATTTGAATATGTTGAAATGTATTCTATTGGCATGAAGAATGTCAATGCCTATGATTTAGATGTGGTGAAATTCATTTTTGTATTCTAATATTCAAGAGTTGAAACAATTTTGGAATTGAACAGAAGCCCTTGGAATGCAAAAGAGACAAGTTTCTTCATTTCAAATGTGTGTGTGTAGAATACTAATAATCATCAAAGTCCATTTATAAAATGGTGTGAAGTTGGAAGGATGAATGGTTATAGATTTAGAGAGTATGTGACCTTATTTGAATTGTTTATTACCTGACACATATAGAGAAGAAGAAGAATAAACAAGAACAAATATGGGGTTATGCAGATTTATAGACTAGGTAACCAAAGCATTGTTGTTTTTTGTATGTATGAGGGGATTGTAGCTTCCTTGCATGTTGTAGATTGCAGGAAAATTGAGCTATTAGGCTCTTGTAGGTTGTAGCCTACAGAAAATCAGGTGTAATAAGGGAGCTAGAGCTTTCTTTTACATCTCAACAATAACAAATTCATGGTTTTCTCCTTTTGTGGGTTTCCACTTATATGTGGTGTCCATATGTGATGATTTTGTGTGTTGATTTTATGCTACCATGAAGGTTGTTATGTTATGGTTCAATCATTACATATTGTTCACATATTAAATCGACATTATATATGGTGTTAAATTGTTGATTTATCAACATTAAGAAGAATTTTATTTTGTTTCCATGGTTCACCCCCTTATTTTAGTTAAGTTTCCATCAGGTTGATATACCATGTGCAACAAATGAGCTCATACAAAAAGGAGATGTTACTTGTAACACATATGGATTAATGCAAAAGATGTATATGTTACTTGTGACACGGATTATCTAAATTGTGAAAATGCATGATGTTACTTATGGCACAAATGATCTAACAAGAATATTTGATGAAACTTCAACCAAAGAGATTGTTGATAGTTCCTTACCCATTTATGAGATGGAATTATTCCTTAACAACGAATTAATAAAGGAATGTTTGGTTAAATATTAGTCACAAAAACAAACATAGAATGATAGTAATAAGAATATGTGAAATTTTGAATATATATAATATATATCTATATCTCTATATATATTATATTATATATATTTATATATATATATATATAATATATAATATATATATTATATATATATAAGCCATTCATGAATTACATCAAAATGATATTTCAAACATGGTTTTATAGCATTAAGAATATCATTAAGAATAATTGCAATTTAAAAAGAATTGGTATGGCTTCAAATATGACAAAGGAAACAAATTTCATATTTCAAATTAGTCCAAACCAATTTAGCTTATGAATACTAAATTTCTTGATGAAAATTGGAATACTTCATAAGTTAATGAAGAAGTTCTAAGAATTCTCATGAGACAATTGATGATAAAAAAAAATCAAATTCTTGTTAAATTGCCACATTGTCATCATGTTAGTCATATAGAGAATTAGTGTTTAGATATCCATCCCTCTATTGATTGTAGGAAGAAAAATCATCAATCACATACATTTGAAAAGAAGAATAAGTCTAAAAGCTCAATAATTCATCAGGGTTGGATATTAAGTTTTTGGCAATAAAATCAACAAGTCAAGAAGTTGCATGAGTATTAATATCTAGTTGAAGCATGGGTAAAGGTACATTTACATAGAGAAATTAAAAAAGTAGTAGGATTTCATATAGTTTTTCTGAATGAATATTTCACGCATGATTGGGCCCAATTATATATGTCTTTTAAATTGAAACATGAGTAAAAGAGAAAGGTACTTCTTGCACTAAATGGGGAGTGCATTGATGAAATCAAAATGGTTGGTGGTAAAAAACAAGCTACAATGTTAGTCAAGTAAAAATAATTAGTGGTCAATCAACAAATCCACCAGATAATAATGATGAGCCATAAAGGAATAATGAATCCAAAAGGTATATCTTGGATCCCTTCAACAATCTTCTCATGCTGCACCTGATAGAGGGGAAAATTAATGATCGCATCTAATCTTCAATATTCAAAGTCCTATATATTCAATTAGAATTTGGGATTTCAAAATGGAAACTAGTTTTCACAACAACATATCTACAAGTCAATCAACGTCAATTAATATGTTCAAATCAACCTATTTGGGAATATCTAGCATGGAACCTAGAATCCTCTCTTCAACTCTTCATAAGGATGTTATTTGACACTTGATTGCCTCTAAACTCAAAGAGCACTTTTGTAATCATATTTTTTGATGCAGGGCAACCTGAAACAGGGCTACCTGTGTGTATCAATGGTTAAGGCTCTTTTATTAATCCCTGCGGAATAATTCATTACAATAGCCTAGCCTTGAACAATTAGTGTTATCGGAACTTTTTAACACAACTCTTAACCTTACGCAATCCTTAAGCCGCATATAAAACAAACCCCACTTATAGCTATGGCAATGTTGGACTTACGCATAAATTTTTCATATTTGCGTTGTTTTTATTATATATATTTTATAATAGAAATACGCCATAAACATGCCTTTTCCACCTTTAACGCGGGCTCTGCACAACTATCGATGCATACTTTTATTGCCATCGCGCGGTCCTCTTTAACACTTTCCTCCTCCACTTCCGATATGCAATAAATGCAATTGGACTTCAAGCCACATACGTTGCATTTATACCTCTATTAGGTCTGCTACAACGCATGTTGTATCCATTTTCCGCTGATACAACACTGCTATGTTTTGCGGTGCGATATTTTAAATCCCCGCCGTTGATCCTCTTCATAGATCCAACTGTCCTTGCTCTATCGCTTGATCGCAATTGGGCATCGATTGAGGTCAAGGTTATTCATGCCTCTATTCTCCTCCAATGCAATACTTATCTCTGTCGTTAATCTTCCGCCATCAGATTAACAACTAGTATCTTCTTCGAACAAACACAACTTACCCGATAGTTCCCCACTGTAGATATGCAATTAGTGGATAAGACGGTCTACAAAGATTTCGAGTGAGACACAAGCACAAAGAATACTCGCCCAAAATGAGCGGTTTTCTCTCTCCACTCGACTGCTACGTGTCGAACGATAAGTGGAATTGGGTGAGCTCCACTAAAAACCACTTACCATTTTTTCTCCGCCTGAAATTCCGCTTGTAGTTTTAAATCCACCCTTCATCTTGATTTATGGCTGGACTTGTTCTAGTTTTCTATGGTTTTGGGTTTTCTTCGGCATTTCGGGTTCCTCAATGGTTCTGGCCTTCTGCTATTCCACTGTGCAACTCTTCTCTCCTGAAATTAAACTTTGTGATTCTTTAATCACGAATGCTTCAAACATTTCTTTGGTTCTTCCTTCGAATGGATTCAATGATCCATCATGATCCTTTGCCTCATTTCCATTCTTTCCTCTCTGTGTATTCGCTCTCCTCTTTGTGTTCGCTGAATTCGCCTACACACACACACACACACACACACATATTGTACAGAAACCCTGACTCATGTTAAATTCAACATTCAATCACTCGAAACACACATTTATACTGATTTGAATTAATCTCTGTATTAAAAAATGAACAAAGGATTACATATTGATACTTTGTCTCTCTCTCTGGCTTGCTCTTCTAATATTAATGGCCTCTTTTACACTCTGCCCGTAGGCTTACAAACACATTCTAATTTGGCTAAAAAAAGAACCCCTCTCTCTCTCTCTCCTTTCTTTTCAATGCATTGTTAGCAATTTCTTTTTCAGTTGAGGAATTGTTCCTCAATTATTTTTTGGTTTCTCAACAGTTTCTTCAAACAGTTTTGAACTAATCCTAACTTAATCTGTTTGCCTAATTTAAGAAATAACAATGGCCGAGTCAGCCTTAATTTTAAATGAAACAAAATAAAACAGAAACAAAAATATTTCCCAGCGATCGCCTCTTCATTCGGATGCTCCTACATCAGGCTCCCGGGGTAAATTAAATTCATGGCTCCTATCCATGAGCTCTACAATATAGTACCCAGCACTTTGAATCTGGCGAGCATCTAACCAAGAACTATCTTCAATAGGGTGACCCTTCCACTTGACTAGGTACTGCAAATATTCCTTCCTTCGAGTCCGTCTGGCCACCTGGGTATCTAGGATCAGTTCGATCTCTAGAGGCTTTGTTGGGGGCATTTGTTTAATCCATGAATCATTCTCTTTCTGGGTGTCCTGTGTTCATCTTTCCAAACTGTCTTCATCAGCTACCGCGATGTAGGGATACAGATCTGTCACATTGAAAATGGGTGAAATTCCAATACCTGGGGGTAACTGCAGTTGGTAAGCATTCACAGAAAACTTTGGAAGAATCCTACAAGGCCCAATTTTTTTCCATTTCAACTTGTTGTATTCACCTTTAGGAAACCTCTCCTTGCGTAGATGTGCTAATACCATGTCTCCTACATTGAATTGTACCTCCCACCTTTTCAAATCTGTCTTCTGCTTGTATCTTTGGCTATTGTTCTGTCATTTTAATTTCACCTGTTCATGAAGATCGTTGATTGAATTTGCGAAATCTTCACCATTAGCACTCCTGCGTTCCAACTGTCCTAAATCTCGTAACTCATGTACTCCATGTGGGTGCATTCCATATAGGATCTGGAAAGGAAAACTGCCCGTGCTTTGGTTGGGCAAATTGTTATAAGAAAATTTCGCTTGCGCAAGCACATGATCCCATTGTCGAGAATTTTCTCCAACCAAACTCCTCAATAAATTTCCCAGACTTCGGTTCACCGCTTTCGTTTGACCATCGGTCTGTGGATGATAAGCTGAACTGAAGTTTAGTTTGGTGTCTAATTTCTTCCATAAGGTTTGCCAAAAATGTCCTGTAAATTTAACGTCTCGATCCGAAATAATAGACTTTTGCAAGCCATGTAATCCAACTATCTCGGTAAAGAACAAATGTGTTATATGTGTGGCGTCACTGGTTTTCCTACATGGAATGAGATGTGCCATTTTGGTGAAATGATCCACCACCACCATGATGGAATCGAATCCCTATTGTGTTTTTGGCAGACCTAAGACAAAGTCTAAACTGACTGAGTCCCATGGTCTGTTTGGAATGGGTAAGGGCATATACAACCTTGTGTTTTGGTTGTGTCCCTTTGCATGCTGACACACTTTGCAGCTAGTTACAAGCCTTTGTACATCTCTGTGCATATTTGGCCAATAGTAAAAGTGGCTCAACTGATCCAAGCTCTTGTCTGTGCCAAAATGCTCGGCTAAACCTCCATTATGCTTTTCCTGGATTAAGTTCTCTCTCATAGAACATTCTGGAATACACAACTGCCCTCCTTTGAACAACAATCCTTCTTGCATATTATAGTCCAGCCATGAACTGTTATCTCTCAACAATGGATTTTGGCAAGCTACATAAGCTTCCTTAAAATCTGCATCTGCATCATACAAGTCTTTAAGATGTTCAAATCCTAGTACTTGTATTGTACTTTCCTGTAGGATCAAGTTCCTTCTGCTTAACACATCTGCCACTTTGTTGGCTTGACCGTTGATGTGTTTCAACCCAAATGTAAAACTCTTCAAATACTCCACCCACTTCGCATGTTTATGGTTCAACTTATGTTGCTGCATAATATACTACAACGCAGAATTGTCTGAAAATAAGACAAATTCATTGGCCAACAGATAATGTCTCTAATGCTTTAGTGCTTGAACAACCACATAAAATTCCTTGTCATAGGACGTGTATTTTTGCCTACATTCATTTAGTTTCTCATTGAAATAGGCTACTGGCTTGTCATCTTGACTGAGTACTGCACCAATGGCTATCCCACTGGCATCACGACAAACTTGGAAAAGTTTGTTAAAGTCTGGTGACCTCAAAATCGATTTTTCAGTAATTTTCCTTTTGAGTAGCTGAAAACTCTTCTCTGCCATTTCTATCCAATGGAAAGGTTGATTTTTTTTCTCAATGGTGTCTAGTATGGATGCACAAATCCCACTGAAATTTTTAATAAATTTCCGATAAAAACTCGCCAATACATGAAAACTCCGTACCTCAAACAAACTTTTGGGAGACGACCAGCTAACTATGGCTGCAACCTTTTCCAGATCCATTTTTATTTCATTCTTAGAAATCACAAATCCCAAATAAATTAACTCTTTCTTGAAAAAAGAACATTTCTTCAAATTTATCAGTAATTCTGCTGCAATTTTTCCAATACATACCTCACGTGTCGAAAATGTTCTTCCTTTGTCTTACTGAATATAAGTATATCATCTAGATACACAATCACAAATTTTCCAATGAATTCCTTGAGCATCTCGTTCATTAATCACAAGAACATGCTAGGGGCATTGCTCAATCTAAACAACATAACCAACCATTCATACAAGCCTTCATTAGTCTTCAAAGTTGTCTTCCACTTGTCACCTTCTCGAATTCTGATTTGGTGGTAGCCGCTTTTCAGGTCTATCTTTGAAAAGTACGCTACTCCACTCAAACAATCCATCATATCATCCATACGAGGTAATGGGAATCTGTACCTAATATTAATCTTGTTAATAGTCGGGGAATCCATGCACATTCTCCACTCACCTCCTTTCTTGGGAGCTAAAACAGTTGGCGCTGCACAAGGGCTTAAACTCTCCCGAATCAGTCCTTTGTCCAGCAACTCCTGCACCTGCTTCCAGATTTATTCATTATCCTTTGGACTCATCCGGTAGGCAGCCTTGTTTGGCAAACTGGCTCCTGGAATAAAATCAATATGGTGACTAATGCTCCTCTTCGGTGGTAATTTGTCCGATAGATCATCTACCACAATATCACTAATTTCTTGCAACATGTTCTGTATCTCTTCAGTTAATTCAGTGACTTCAATATGGATCTTTACTGGTTTTTTCCTTCGCACAACTGCATACTTCACCCCATCATCCTCCATTTGTCGCAGAAACTTCTTTTCGCCTAACAATAGTGCCTTTGTTCCACTGGTTTCTGCAACATCCTCTTCCTTCATGGGCACTAGGGTATGCTTAATCCCATCTTTAACAAACTTGTAACATACTGCCATGGTCTGCCTAACATAATATGGAACATGTCCATAGGTATGATATCACAAGTCACCTTGTCCTTGTATTTTCCAATCTGAAACTGTACTTCACACTGCTCATCGACCAGCAATTGGTGACCTTTCTGCAACCAAGACATCCTATATGGAGTTGGGTGCTTCAACTTCTTCAAACCAAATTTTTCCACCATTTCAGTAGCTACCAGATTATCAGTACTTCCACTATCTATATTCAATTTTCAACATTTCCCATGGGACTTGCATACAGTCTAGGACAATGCTTTCCTCTGTGTCTGATCAACTACTTCCTTAACTGATTTTAATAATACCTTATTCAACACCAAGGCTTCCTTGGTTTCTGGTATATTCTCCACCTCCTGTGGTGGTGCCTCCGCTTCATCGGGCTGAGCAACATATGCTCCCCTCTGCCTAGTTTGTTCATTTTCAGCACATTCAAAGGACTTGTGTCCCCACTTGTGACACTTGTAACACTGATACACATTTCCTCTACCTTTGCCATTACCTTTTCCTCGCTGGTATGACCTTCCTCCTCTGGTGTTACCTTCCCTTTCACTCTGTCCTAAAGTCTTTGAACTACTACCCTCTTCATTGATGTTGGCAGTCCTACCTCTGCCGAAGGTCGGTGCCCTACCTCTACCATAACCACGTCCTCTTCTGGCATTTTGTTTCCTGGCAATCTTTTCCTCCACCGTAAAAGCATTTGATAAGCTTCCTCCATGTTCCTAGGGGAAAGAATACTAATTTCGTCTAGGATCTCAATCCATAGTCCATTTACAAACCTCGATGTTTTCTCAGGGGTATCCTCAACATAACTAGCTCTCAGGTTAATTTTATAAAATTCTTCAGTATATTCCTTCATAGTCATCATTCTCTGCTTCAGGTTCTGTACCTATCTATAAAGGTCAATTTGATAATCTTTAGGTAGAAACTTGCTCTTCATTTTCGCAACCATCCTGTCCCATTTTTTAATCAATGGTTTGTTTAATCTCCTCCTTTTTTCCTGTACACTATTCCACCACAATACTGGATGTCCCTTCAATTTGGTGACAACAAACCTAACCCTCTTGTCTTCGTTGATTTCTTCATACTCAAAATATTTATCTAATTCACTTATCCAGTCTAATAAGGCCTCTGTGGAAAAACTGCCATCATAATTAGAGAGCTTCAGCCTTGGGTTGCTGCTAGCCAACAAAACTGACCTCAATAGCTTAATTTTGGGTCCTTCGTCATTTGACCCATCTGTCGTGGCTATGTTTTCCTCCACACTGCCATCCCTGCCTTTTGAATATCTACACCTTCCTGCTTCCACTATTGCCAAATGTGCAGTTAAATTTCTAATCTCTTCTCGTAACTCTTCATCTGATGTTCTTCTGACAGCTCTTCCTTGACCCCTTCTTCCTACCTCCATATTTACTGAGAGAAAGGAACAACCTCCTCTGATACAAAAAATGACGCAAGGCAACCTGAAACAGGGCTACCCACGTGTGTATCAATGGTTAAGGCCCTTTCTTTATCCTCACAAAATAATTCATTACAATAGGCCAGCCTTGAACAATTAGTGTTATCGGAAATTTTTAACACAACCCTTAACCTTACGCAATCCTTAAGCCGCATATAAAACAAACCCCACTTTATAACTATGGTAATGTTGGACTTACGCATAAATCCTTCATATTTTTGTTGTTTTTATTATATATCTTTTATAATAGAAATACGCCATAAACATTCCTTTTTTGCTTTTAATGTGGGCTCTTCACAATTATCGAGGCATACTTTTATCGCCATCGCAACCTCTCGCGGTCCTGTTTAACACTTTCCTCCTCCGCTTCCAATATGCGATAAACACAATCGGACTTCAAGCCACATACATTGCGTTTATAACTCTATCAGGTCTGCCACAATGCATGTCGTATCCCCTTTTCGCCGATACAACACTGCTATGTTTTGTGGTGCAATATTTTAAATCCTTGTCGTTGATCCTCTTCACAGATCCAACGGTCCTCGCTCTATCGCTTGATCGCAATCGGGCATCGATTGAGGTCGGGGTAATTCATGCCTCTGTTTTCCTCCAATGTGATACTTATCTCCACCATTAATCTTCCGCCATTAGATCAACATCTGGTGTCTTCTCTGAACAAACACAACTTACCTGATAGTCCCCCACAGTAGATCTGCACTTAGTGGATCAGACGGTCTACAAAGATTTTAGGTGAGAGGCAAGCATGGAGAATACCCACCCGAAATGAGCGATTTTCTCTCTCCACCTGACTGCTATGTGTCAAACGATAAGTGGAATCGGGTGAGCTCCACTAAAAACCACTTACCATTTTTACTCCGCTTGAAATTCTGCTTATAATTTTAAATCCGCCCTTCGTCTTGATTTACACCCAGACTTGTTCTAGTTTTATGTGGTTTTGGGTTTTCTTTGGGGTTTCGGGCTCCTCAATGGTTCTAGCCTTCCGTTATTCTGTCGTGTAACTCTTCTCTCCTGAACTTAAACTCTGTGATTCTTTAATCATGAATGCTTCAAAAATTTCTTTGGTTCTTCCTTCGAAAGGATTCAATGACCATCATGATCCTCTGCCTTGTTTCCATTCTTTCCTCTCTGTGTATCCACTCTCCTCTTTGTGTTCGTCGAATTCTCCTGCACACACACACACACACACACACACACACACACACACACATATTGTACAGAAGCCCTGACTCACATTAAATTAAACATTCAAGCACTGAAAACACACATTTATACTGATTTGAATTAATCTCTGCATATAACAAATAAAAAAAGGATTACATATTGATACTTTGTCTCTCTCTCTGGCCTGCTCTTCTAATATTAGTGGCCTCTTTTGCACTCTACCCATAGGCTTACAAACGCATTCTAATATTGCTAAAAGAAAGAAGAACCCCTCTCTCTCTCTCCTTTCTTTTCAATACATTGTTAGCAGTTTCTTTTTCAGTTGAGGAACTGTTCCTCAGTTATTTTTCGGTTTCTCAACAGTTTCTTCAAACAGTTCTGAACTAATCCTAACTTAATCTATTTGCCTAATTTAAGAACTAACAATGGTTGAGTTAGCCTTAATTTTAAATGAACCAAAATAAAACAAAAACAAAAATATTTCCCAGCGGTCGCCTCTTCATTCAAATGCTCCTGCATCATTTGTTTGGTGTTAATATAGTGGTGTTCTTATGTGTTCACCAATCACTAGTTGAGAATGTTTAGAGATAGATATTGTTCACTTTTAGAATTCTTGCTCTATTTCAACATTTATTTAAAATGAACCATTCAACATCCATATTGGAAATTTTCAAATATATAATGAAACTTACTTCAAAAAAATTAGATTAATGATTGAAGATGATACAAATTTATGCACTAGTTCATGTTGTCTTACTGGTATAATTATTTAGACTTTTGATTGACATGGGGTGGGGTGGGGTGTGGGGAATGGTAGACTCTGAGTACTTAGATAATTCCAATGTCACAGATCATCTTCTTATCATTTGTCATCCTTAGTGACGAGGTGTTTTCGTTATCCATTGATGAGTTAGTGAGATATATATCTTGACCCGCTCCAACTTGCATGCCATAAATTGATATCATGAGATAAATACATGTGTTGAATGTTTATCCTTCAAGAGTAACATCCCTCAAGCCACTTAATTATTGAGTGTGGCATGTTCTCTCTCACATGAGATCCGTTTCTCATATAATTCAAATGCTATTGTTCTATTTATTCTCCCTTAATTATAGAGTTTCAATCACTATTAGTGCTTTAGCCGTAGTATATTAATTTCTCGAGCCAGATGCCTTAGGTGACATGCATTATTACTTTCGTTATTCATGATAATGATCTCATGGTGCGGGTTTGATACTTTAATGCGGTGCAATATATGTTTCAACTCTTAAGCTAAAACTTCTAGGTCTATATAGGATTGGTATTTTCATTCCCAAATCATCTGAATTATTCATTTTTATTAGTGTTTGTAGACATTTCTTCATTATATATAGTAATTCATGGATGAAATATATACTAGACTACTAAAATTATAGTAGAGATCAAGTGAATATTGGGTTTTGTGCCATGTTTCTTGGATCACCTCCATTGTCAATGATTTAAAATGTTCCACTTAAATACAAATTGATACTCATTGTAAAATTAAATTTTCAATTTCTAAATAAGTGTTTGGGAACATACCTTCTCTCATATTATGGTAAAGATACTTAATGATTTATTCTAAACATATTTATCATTACAATATTTTTTACCTTAATAATTTTTAATCATATTTTACATACTCAAGAAGCAAATTGATGTCTCTTTGGAATGGATAAATTATTGCATCGCCCCCACATCTTCCCTCAAAGTTTGTTAAAGTTTGTTAAAGTTTCTTAAGTATGTTCCTTTGGGATGGATAAATTATTACATGGCCCCCACATCTTCCATCAAAGTTGCCTAAGTTTGTTAAAGTTTCTTAAGTATGTCCTTGGAACACATTTAAAATTTATATCTCTTAAATAGTCAAAACCCTTTATTAATGGTAATATTTTTTAAGTGTTAGGTCAACATTTGGTGAGTTTAAACTCATTTAGCTACAACGGTAATATTTTTTGAGTGTTATGTCAACATTTGGTGAGTTTAAACTCATTTAGCTACAAGGTTTTGAACCCTTAACTAAATGCATAAACACTTTCAATGATATTCCGTTAAAGCACATCTACTCATCATTTTTCATGGAATATTGAATATAAGAAAATTAAACTTTCTTTAATTAGATTTTTTTTTAATATTCATGGTATACAATGCCTTATAGAAGCACTTCATGATTTATAAAAACCATAAAGTATGCACTAATGATGTATTAACCCTATGGTTGATTTGGCACTAATACTACTATCTAATAGTAGAGACATTAATGATGTCATATAATGCTAGTAGAGACTTATTTCATGTTTTAAGTGAATCTAGATTGTGATATTATTCATAAGAATACTAAAAATGGGAATTTCACATAACATTCACATCTCCAATTATCACTTGGTAAAATATATTGAGATCTCATAACATCTAAGCAGCACGCCTTCTTGAAATATGGATTATGAATGGTCACGAAACAACACGTTGGTATGTTTTAATTTTGAGTATGGTGTCCAAACAAAAATATCCAATTTGAATGGTTCATGATTCCTTGCTAAGTTTGGATGTTTGGTTTTTTTTTTTTTTAATTCACATTCTTTTAAGCCTCTTATTAGAGAAGGTGACATTCTACAAAAATGGCACATGGCATACTTGATAAGTACTATTTGATCTACATTGATAATATTCAAATCTGAACTTGAATAGTGGAACTATTTCCTTTAAAAGCGAAGTTAATTACATTGTGTTATAATTTTACAAGCTTAATAGTGGATAACGAAAACAATCTAACAAATATATGGTGGTATATTTCACTGTGTACGTTCAAATAACTTTAAGTTAATCATGATTTTCATCTTATTTGTGAATAGTTTGTCAATAATCTAATCACCAAGATATTTTTAGCATTTGATTTTGATTTTGGGTTAAAATTTTGGCATTTAGTATCAATAGAAAATAAATGAAGCTTCATTTATCTTTGAATATTTGAAAAGCAATGTCTCATAATTCTAGCAAGGTAATGAGCATAACTGATATTTGCAAAATTTTTGAAGTACATAGCTAAGGCAAAAGGATCAAAGCAGGCAGCTCTGAATAACATAGATCTAATAATTCTAGTATAGAGATTTAAGTAAGAGATTGAGCAGAGCTAGCTATGGCTAATCCAATTTATCTAGTTTTTTTTGCACTTGAAGGGGACCTAGTTTCCCTTGAAAATGATAAGGTATGAGATTTAGTTTACTCAGCTCTAAATCAATGGATTTAACCAAATAAAATGCGCTCACCTTTGTAACCTCATACCTCTACTACTAGTGGACAACTTCTTATGGATTCAAAACTACCTCTACCTCTATCCAATGTGTAGTGTGTTCTTAGTTTTTACTATGGTCGAGGTGGGACCTTGCTCTAGATATTTTCTGACAATTCCTTAAGTAGTGAATGTGAGGATTGACATGTGCATCATAGAGCATCTAAGCAAATAGCACACTTTTTAATGGTAGGACAACCATTTTCCATTATAATGGGAATGGTATGCAAGAGTGATTATAGCGTAACAGTATAGTTTAATGTCTTTATGGTTTGGTACCATAAAAAACATCAAACTATAATGTTACACTTCTAATGGTAGGACACTTATTTTCCATTATAATGGGAATGGTATGAAAGAGTGACTTATAGTGTAACAATGTAGTTTAATGTCTTTATGGTTTGGTAAGTTTGCCTACTTTATTCATTCTTAAATAACCAAAAAGGCCTTTTCAATACAATATTTCAAAATTATTCATATACAATGATCATAATTATATTTACCTTTAGGGACATGCACCTTAGGTTAGGAAAATTCACTTTCTAACCTTAAAGAAAGAGGAAAGGTTAGTAAGGTGGCAATGGAAGTCTTACCTAATAATTGCTTCTAGAGTCCCTTATAAAGATTGGGAATTTTTCCTTTAATGAGAGTTTGAGTATAACATTTTGGCACCACTATTGAGTAGAAAGTACACTTTATGAGTTAAGAATTATTAGATTCATTATTTGATGAGTTTTTAATATGTTTATCTAGTGACTCCATGTAGAAAACCTCTACCAAGAAGATATTGATTGAGATCATATTCTTAAGGAACACTTCCCTTCAAGTTCATGTCTTGTGTTATAATTAGTAAAATAAAATCCACATACATACATATATCTAGGAAATGTTATAGTAATAATTATACCAAATGATTGGACTAACCCTAATGGATTTTACACAAACACACATATAAAATCCCCAAAGTTTAGCTCAATCATTTGATGCCAAAATTTCTAAGATGTTTCCAAGAACTCAAAACATTGTTAATTTCATTGTTTCACTTTCCACCTATTAAGCATGTTAATTCTATGTTGCCCGCTTCACATTAGGCCTCATCCTCAAAATGAGAGGAAGTGCCTAAGATCTTCCCAAGGATAATACACCCACATGCACACTCCACTCTCCAACCATCAATAAGAATGAGATATTTCTAGTATCTCACAAAGAACCATAACAAGAATTGGCTCATGAAGAGTGAACATGTTAGAAATGAAATTTGGACTCAAGTGGGGAGCATATAAGTTCTTCCTCCAAATGACTTAAGCTAGGCCCAATCAAAGTTAAATTAAATAAAATGGGGATGGACTTTGATCCACTTATATATGCATGTATCACAAGATCTTCTAATATAAACTATAATAGGCATCCAAACCAACATATTTTCTACACCCATTCACAACCGTTTGAATACCCCTTTCTCATCTTAATACCATCCTACAACCCATTTTGCTCACAATGATGTACTTTTTACCAAGGTAGAGTATTCCTTTGATTATGTCATTTTTAATGCTCATACCTATGTATTCAGGAAGGAATAATACTTTTGTGATAACTAATAATAAATCACTAGGAATTCTCTAGATAGGCTTGTGTAGGTATCAATGAAGGCTACTCATCCAGTGGTAGTAACACCTTCATGATGTTGCAACACCACATTTGCATTGTTGTTGAATAAATTTTCTACAACACCTCCATGATGCTGCAACACCACTAGTTGGGGTTGTTTTTGTAGCACCTTCACAATGTTTCAAGACTGTTAATTGGGGTGGCCACTGTAACACCTTCGTACTTTTGCAACACCCATAACACTTTGGTCATTGATGGTTGTTGTTGAAACAACCTATCCACATTTCTACAACACCTCTTACAGTTGTAATGACACAAAAGACACACATCACAAGTTAATCACCACTTCCTGGTTGTCACTGTTGGAAAATCACTAAACGGATTGACTGCTTGCTTCCCAGCAAAGGAAAGGAAAATAGGTTCTTAAGAGCATCTAGCATGGAAGACTTGACTATAACCATTTTTACCAACCTCCTATTTGTCATGGTGGATAGTGAGTCAACAACCATTTCACAATTCTATATTTTGTAAATATCATTCTAATGAGGGGAGACATCCTGAGAATATGAGATTCTCATGTTTGTCCAAATCCACGATTAAATTAATAATTTAGGATTATGTATAAAAACATTTCTCCACTTGAGTGAGAAGAGGAGAATCAAATGAATGTGATTTCATTTCACTAAATTTTGTTAATATAAAACCTGTCAATTTCAGTGCAGTTATATTCATATGCGTGATTTGTTGATGGTGCACACCTTATGTTGGACATTTAACAAGTGCCTTTTCTAAGGAGGTAGGGTTCCCTCATTTCATGTAATTTACCTTAGGATAGTTTATATTTCCATTTGCAATGAGTTTTTAATTAGTCACTCTATTTTCTAATTATTAATTGATGCTCTAGATTATTGATTTAGTTGATTATAGATTTACTCCATTTTAATATTAATTTTATTGCAGCTCATTATTTGGATTTCCTATGTTGTAATTCCAACAAACAATTTTCTAGTATTCTAATCAATCCATTTCAACATGTGCGTTCGTGTTATAGAGTCAAGGATCAAACAAACAATTTGATTAAGTTAATAGTTTAATTTCCTACTAGTTTGTTTATTTCAATGAAAGGTTGATTTATTTTCCTACAAAGTGTGTTTCCTTTCAACAAAGTGCGATTGATTTTTCTTCGAGAGTGTTTGTTTTCAGCAAGTTTGTTTTCTTTATTTTCAACAAAGTGTGATTTCCTTTATGCAAGACTTTTGTAGTTAACATTTCAATTCTTGCAAATGTGAATATTTCAATGCTTACAAGTGTGAATCTTTTAATTCTTACAAATGTGAATTTTTCAATTCCTTCAAGTATGCAATTTGTTTTCCCTCGTGGATTGATACAAAATGTTAATCTCCAACTCTATAATACTGAACAAATATTTCAATTTCACTAAAAATAATAAGATTGTATTAGTATATATAGTGTCTGATAGTTTGTAAGTTCCAAATTAACATCATAATGATATATAGTTTCTCATTTATCTACTAAGAAATTAGAAGGAAATTAAAAAACCTATTACTTTTGGTGTGGTTTCCAAGGATTTGTGAGTAATACAATAATTATTTTGTTGTGTGGATTGATTTAGCCAAGCGTATTCCTTTAGAAGGTTGGTGTGATGTGCTTTTATTCAATTTTTTCTTTAAGTTGGCTTGTTTTAGAAAGCATATCTCTTTAAATTCCCATGCATAGAATTAGAGTTCTACAGGGTTTGTTTGTTAGCTCTGTAAAAAAATCCCACAAAATAATAGTGTAGGACAATCACAAGAGGAAAAAAGGCTCACTCATCGTAACTATTTAACTCCCATAGCTAGCTCTCTAGGCACAAAGAAGCTTGAGTCTTCCATTTAGGGACCTGAGACTTTGCAAGACTCATATTTTGTAAAAATAGATATCTTTTTCCCTAAAGGCTAGATAGAAAATCAATTCCATTGTAAAGAGTCAATCTTTCCTAACTCTCCCAAAGAAGCTTTAGAGGAAGCGTAATAACCCTTTTTGCTACACCCCATGTAAATGCCACTATGTACATATTCTTATGTAACTTATGTAAAAATGCAATTTATGGTTGATCTTAAGGAGAGGAAGTGCATTTAGAGATATGAGGAGGAGGGGTTGCTTGTGATGTGTTAGAACCTAGGCCACACCCACCTCATTTATTTCCATTCTACCTATCATCATCACAAATTGAATGGCCTACAAAAACATATAGTAAAGTTTTAGCATGGGAAGCATAAGAGGAGGATGGTGGCCATACCATCCCCTTCCTCATGGAATACGATAGAGAGAGGACAACCATCCATATGGGGGGAATTCAATGTTCAAAGAGAAAAGAAGAAAATAAGTTGAACATGCAAATCACAAGGTCGAGGTGGGTAAGGAATGAAAGGAACGTGAAGAAAAATGAGACATGACTGGGAGGACAAAAGCAGATAAGAGAAGAATGATAGAGAAACTATCCAGGAAGAAGAAATATCCTTGAGCCAATTCTCCGTGTTTTGGAAAAAAAAATTCCTCGTGATTGTTATGATACCTAATATGTGTTCTTGTGTTTGATTCGCTGGTGGAGTCTCACTGGAAACTTGAAAAACTTAGTGCTTAATGAGTAAGTTGATAAACCACAAAGTGCTTGCTGGATAAACCGATAAACCACTTAGTTCTTGATGCATAAGATGATAATCCACCTAGACAATGAGCTATAGACTCTTGTAGTTCTTTCCATGAAAATAAATTTGATAAATCACCCATATAGTGTATTCAATTTCCTAGAACTGAAAAGTACTTCAATTGAGATTTGGGTGAATCCTTGTGACTAATCTTACTGACGAAAAGAGTCATTATGGTGCTTATTTGTATAGAGTAGTTGATAAACCACCTGATTGGTGGACTCATCCTCTCTTTTGTTTGCCTAAATCTCGATGTAAAATTCCCTCGAGAAAATAACTCCTCAAACTCTGAATCTGGCTCGAGGTTGGTCAACTACAAGAAATATTGCAATGTAGTTGTCCTATGGCTGCGTGGAGACTTGAAGTCCCTCCTTGAGTTTCCAGCTATTAGGTTAAACATATAAGTATATCTATTTTTATCCATTTCTACTATGGATGATGAAAAAAATTTGATATGTGATATGTAAGTTTATGGACCAACACTACCTATGGAAGGTTGTTGATATTTTGTATGTTTAATGTGAATTTTTTGTTTTATATGCCTTCATAATTATGTTGAAATTTTGGATATATGTGATTTTTATTATGTGCATGAGGTGCATAGTTATCCATATGTATATGATTGGTTGCATGAATCCCCTCAGTCAACCTATTATTTCAAAGTGTTCTCAATTATCTGATATTTTTAGAATTATCATGGTTCATTACCTTATTTAAGACTATAGGCTACATAGCCCCACGACGGTAGGCAAGTTGGTAATCATAATGCGGTGAAGTTCGTTAGAAAGGCGCGCTCTGTACTGAAGGTCACCAATTCAAATCCCCCGGACTAACCCTGGAGCTATATAGAGGGTCTGTAGGTTTTAACCCCGTACAGAAATTACCTGCATATGAATTCTAAATCATAGGAAAAATAAAAACGCGAGAGAATAACACATAAAACACATATACAGAGAGATTTCCCACTGGATCTCAAAACCGAGACTACTAGCTTGATTTCTCATTATATTCCTTTCAATGTTACAATACATATTTATACATGCCGAAGCATCCAATACCATGGACCGAAAAACCGTCACGTCCAATACATGGACCAAAAAACCATCGATCCAATACCATGGACCGAAAACCATCGCGTCCAAAAAACATGTGCGAAAATCATGCACAAAACCATAGGTGGGTCCGCCCAACCTAACATAGGGTCCAAAACCAAAATTTTCCGGGCGCTGCCCCGGACCCCATAAAGTGGGGTTACGGGTACCCCTCAAACCCCCTATTAACTATGTGGAAAGAATATAACACAACCCAACAATCTCCCACTTGTTGTTTTCTTTCCACAGGGGGCCACAGGAGAGCTTAGTCATTTTTCCAGCCCTGAAACGCCCATTTTTTCTTACACCAAGGGAACTTCTCAGAGCTAACAGATTTTGTCAATGCATTTGCAGTATTCTTCAAAGTGTCCACCTTTACCAAGAACACCTTTTTGTCTTCTATCATATCCCTCACAAAGTGATACTGAACATCAATGTGCTTTGTCTTTGAATGATAAGCAGGGTTCTTTGCCAAGAAAATTGCACTTTGGCTGTCACAGTCTATCCTTATAGCTCCCTGTACTAACCCCATACTTGAACACAATCTCTGCAACCAAACTGCTTCCTTGCTTGCATGAGTGGCTGCCATGTATTCTGCCTCTGTAGTTGATAGTGCCACTACAGATTGTTTCTTACTCATCCAACTGACTGCACCTCCAAATAGGTTAAACACATACCCACTTGTAGATCTTCTCTGATCCAGATCTCCAGCCCAGTCTGCATCAACAAAACCACAGATATCCAACACTCTGTCCAATCCTGGTCTTCCTTGGTAGCACAAACCATAATCACTAGTGCCACGCAAATACCTGAAAACCCGCTTCACTGCTGTCCAGTGCTCCTTCCCTGGTTTTGACATAACCTGCTCAATACTCCCACTGCATGTGCAATGTCTGGTCTAGTACAGACCATGGCATAGATCAAGCTACCGACTGCACTTGCATATGGAACACGGGACATGTCCTCTTCCTCTTCTTGTGTC